>JALGBA010000433.1:0-51549 GCA_023970755.1 Azemiops feae | reverse complement strand
CACATTGGAATAAAAAGAGTAGTTTGGGAAGTATATTCATCTTGATTGTCGCTATTCTCCCCATAAAGGAGAGCTGCAAGTTTTTCCATCTGTCTAAGTCTACTGTAATTTGGTCTATTAATTTGTCATAATTTTCTCTTTTGAGTGTAATACATCTTGCCGACAGTTGGATCCCCAAGTACCTTACTCTTTTAGATGTCTGGATATTGATTTTGTCTACTAGCTTAGTTTCTTGTAAATTGGACATGTTTTTAACTAACATTTTAGTTTTTTCTTTATTAATCTTCAACCCCGCGACATCTCCATAATTTTCCAGCTCCTGTAATAATCTTGTTCCAGATTCTAAGGGGTCTTCCAAAATGAAAACTAAATCGTCTGCATAAGCCTGTAATTTAAATGTCTCTTTTCTAATTTCTTTTTTTTTTATAACAAGTTTTATTGATTTTTTTTGTTTTACAACAAAGTACTTGAGACTCATCGTGGAGATAGGGTATTCCATTGAACAAAGTAAGAAATATAATCATACATAAACAATTCAAATTACTTCTTTAGAGGTTCCCTCTCTATTTTATCAATCAAGAAGAAAAAACAAAAACAAAAACTATCAATAATATTTCATCTATGATCAGCCTGTTTTCAGGCTTAACTAACTTACAATTAGCATATTCCAATTTGGCCTTACATAAACATATGGTATACAATTCGGGTATCCAATTTCCCTTATAATATAAATTGTTTCTAACATATACATATTATTCCAACCATTCTATTTATACTTCTCAATTAAATTCTCTCTCTTATTCTATTCTATTTCAAATACATATTTTATAAATGAACATAGCTTTAAAAACCCCTTTTTAACTCCTTATCTGAAATTTAATCTTATCAAAATCATTATACCTTGAAAAGAAAACATATTATTTCCTTAGACACCTTATTTCATTTCTAGTCTATATTCTATTCCTTCATCTATTAACAAATTACATCCCAACCATAATCAAATCAATAATTTTCATCTCAGTATTATTAACTCATTCAAAATCTCTGACAGCCTTTTAGATTTCTAATCTATATTCTATTTCTTCTATTAACAAATTACATGCTAACCGTAATCAAATCAATAATTTTTGTCTCAATAATATTAACTCCAATAGTTTTCATCTCAATAGTATTAACTCAGTCAAAAACTCCAAAAGCCTTTTTAACCCATCAAATAAAATTTTAAGTCTCATTTTTGAACCTAATTCTAGCTTTCTTTTTGTGCCAAGCAGGTTTCCACAAAAGGGCCTCTGATTCATCAAATCTTAGTATTTGATTATACATATTCCTCCACAATTGAATCTGATAGTCCTCTTTTCTTTTTTCCAGTGTTGTCTGCACTGTATAGGTAGTCTTAATCAGTATAGTAGTTATTCGTTGTTTGTCCATGTTGTCGGTGTTTTCGATGCCTCGTATTTGAAAGTCAATTCCTGTTGTTTTCAGGATTAAATAGAGCTCAAATAGTCATTAAAAATTAATTATTTTTCTCAAAGCTCGTTTCCCCAAGTCTCCGAACGCTGCTTTCTTAGAGTAGGGAAGTGATTCTAGAAGCTTTTCACAGGAAGGTAATAGGATATCAAGAGGGAAGGAAGGGTCTCACCTGGATCATCCACGGTGGTTCTTTTCGCTTAGATGTTGCTGTGACTTTCAGCTGAAGCAGCTAAGTGATCGGCCATGTTAATGGCCGATCTTTTCCCCGTCGGCCCAAAGGTGATTTCTCGGACTGCAGAGGGAGCTGCCACTCCCTCTGCCATCAACGAGTGTCCTCCTCAGCGGTGGTCGCCCCTCCAAGGCGACTTTCGACCCTGTCCTGGGTCTACCGGCGGGGGGAAACCGGCCGGCAAAGAGAGCAAGCTCTTTGCCGACCGCCTGCACTGCGACCGGAACTGGAAGTCAGCTTTGATCAGCTTGTCTTTTCGAATTATTCTTGTGAGTGCTTCTAAAGAAAGAATAAATAATAGAGGGGATAGTGGGCAACCTTGTCTTGTGCCTTTTTGTATTTGGACGCTATTTGTTAGTTCTCCATTTATAATTACTTTTGCTTCTTGTTTGGAATAGATTGCTTTAAACATATTTATAATTTTTTCCCCAAAATCCATCTGTTTAAGTTGAGTCAACATAAAATTCCATTTGTTTTTCGCTATGTAATTCATAATATTCTAAGATGTCTAGTATAATCCTAACATTATGTCTAATTTGTCTTTTAGGCAAAAAGCCATTTTGGTCGGTGTGAATGAATTCAACTAAATATTTTTTAAATCTTTCTGCCATTATAGTCATGAAAATCTTATAATCCGTGTTCAGTAAAGAAATGGGCCTATAGTTTTTAATGCAGGTCAAATCAGAGTTTTCTTTAGGAATTAGTGAGATGATTGCTTCTTTCCATGAGTTTGGGGTTTTTGCTATGTTTAGTACATCGTTAAATATGCCCAGTAAGGTTGGGGCCAAACGTTCTTGGAGGTTCTTATATATTTCGGACGGTAATCCGTCAGGGCCAGGTGTTTTATTACTTTTTTGTTTTTTAATTGCTTCTATAATTTCCTGGACTGTTATATCTTTATTTAATATATTTTGAAATTCTTCCGGGACCTTCGGTAAGTCCGCTTTCATAAGATATTGTGATATTCTTTCCTCAGTAACCTTTCCAGCCTCTTTATAAAGGTTTTTATAGAAGTCATATATCACCCGTTTTTTTTCTTCATTTTGATATACCATCTCCCCTGCTTGATTACATAATTTACTAATCCATCTCTTATCTTTTTGTTTTTTCAATCTATAGGCCAACCATCTCCCGGGTTTATTTGCCTGTTCAAAAAAATTTTGTCTAATACTTTTTAATTTTTTTGCCATTTCTCCCTTTTCTATTATATTCAATTTGTGCTTATTTAAATCTAGCTGTTGTTTTAGGTCTCTACATTGTGGGTTTTTTTGTAATTCTAATTCTAATTTTTTGTTTTCTTCTTCTAAGCTTTTCCGATGTTGCCTTTTCTTTTTATATTCATTGGCCATGTACGCAATTGCAGTTCCTCTCATAACAGCCTTGGCCGTGTCCCATAAATTTTGAGTGCTAGTCTCCTCTTTCTTATTTGTCTGGAAGAATATCCGCATTTGTTCCTCCATCTTATGCTTAAATTCTATTTGGTTTAAGATTGCCTTTTTTAGAGTCCACCTCCTTGTTGTTGTCTTCTGTTCTTTCCATTTAATTATAATAGGATTATGGTCTGCCCAAGTATTAATGTCTATTACTACATCATCAATATCTGCATTTAGTTCTTTCGTTGTCCAGACCATATCAATTCTGGACCATGATTGATGCCGCCCTGAATAGTATGTAAATTGCTTTTCATTCAGATTTCTCTCCCTCCAACTATCCTGAATATTTAATTCTTCCGCCATTTTAAAAAAAGTACCAGGTAGTATTCTCCTGCTTCGTTTCCTTACTTCCCCACTCTTATAATCTAATTCTCTGTCTATAATTGCATTAAAATCGCCAATTATACAAATGTTCTCATATTCCATATCAGCAATAACCTTATGCAATTTCTTATAGAATTGTCTTTGTTTTTCATTGGGAGCATAAATTCCTACCAGGGCGACCTTTCTTTTATTCAGGGAAATTTCAATAATCAGTATTCTACCTTCCTCATCTCGATAGATTTGTCTTGCTGGGATTTTTTCTTTAACATATATCACAATTCCTCCTTTCTTCTGCTGTGAAAGCGATACAAATTTGATTCCTAACTTAGAGTAGTTTAGTAGATCCTGATCTTGAGTCTTTATATGTGTTTCTTGTAGAATTGTTATGTCTAAGTTTTTCTTACTGAGCTTATTCAAAATTATATTTCTCTTAGCCGGGGAGTTTAGTCCATTTACATTTAATGATAATACTGTTAATATTTCTACATTACTGCCTCTGTTTTGATCTTGTCGCTCTTGTCGGTCTGTCTTCCTTGGGTTCTTTGTGTCTGCTTCCATCATCATTGTCATAGTTCATTCTCATTTTTTCTCTTTTCTCCGTTTCCCGTTCTTTGCCTTGTGGTTCTCGTGTCTTTCTATTATATCTCTCTGTATTGTTCTCTTCTCTTAATTCTCTTTCTTCTAGTTCATCTTCATTTCCTAGGTGCTGCTGTAAAAACTCTTCTGCTTTGTCAATCGAATCTAGCTTATATTTTTTTTCTTGCCAGGTCACCAGAATCCCTTCGGGCATCAGCCACCTAAAATTGATGTTTCGTCTTATTAATTTTGATGTAATATGTTGATAGGGCCTTCTCAGGTCTCTTACCCTCCTGGGGACTTGTTTAAGGACAGTTAGTTGTTTACCTCTGTATTCTATTGGGTCGTCCCTTGTTCTGTGCAAAATCTCATCCCTAATTGACTTCTTCACAAATCTAATATGTACTTCCTTGGGTAGGTTATTTCTTCTTGCGTAGTTTGTGTGGATTCTGTACATTTCATCAATCTCATTTGCCATCTCTTCTTTCCCGATCCCTAGGGCCCTTGCTAACAAGTCTGCCATCATTTCTGGGAGGTCCTCCCCCTTCTCTTCTTTCACGTTTTGAAAGCGTAGATAATGGTCTGCTTTCTCAGTTTCAAGCAGGATGACGGTTTTTTCTAATTCTTTGTTTGCTTGCGAGAGTTTTTCATTCATTTCGTCTACTCTTCTTTCCTCCTTATTCATTCTGTCTTCCATTTCTAATACTTTTTGTTCATTTTTCAATATTTGTTGTTGGAAACATTCAAATTTTCCGTTCATTGCTCCCATCTTCTCTTTAAGTTCTCCAGTGTCATTCCTTATTTCACCTATTTCTTTTTTTAAATCCTCATGATTTCTCAGCATAACCTCTTGCATGGATTGTAGCATTGCTTGTAGGTCTTTAAGTGAGCCTGCTCTCTCCCGTGGCATCATCTCTTCTATAAATCTTTGCCCTGCTGGGCTTAATTCCGCCGATGAAGCTTGGGTTATCTGCCTTCTTCCAGTCCCAACTCTTGTTAGATTTGGGATGCTTGTCATCTTTCTAAATGACGTCAACCAACCCTCCCACTTATACACAGTCTTTATCTTTCCCTCCACCACACCTGGAGAATTTATTATTCTTCCAAGGTTATAGTCACTAGCGTCTTATATCTTAACAATGATATATTTTGTTGCTAACAGAATATGAAACCTATTACACTAACACTTCTAATACACAATAGTCAATCTTAATCGATTTCAAGTGTTTATATTCCACTACAGTCCTATTTTATCTATATAATAACATGTAACAATAATGTAACCATTAAATTACCTCACTATTGTAACCAGTATTCAATTCATTAACAATAAAGACCAGGTTTTACAGTCAAATCCTTGACAGTTATAGATATTATTGTATTCAACAGAGACAAATAAATCAGTTTTCTCTCCCTTCTTAGGCATTCAACCTTTCGTTCCTAGTTAGTCTCCTCCCATTCAATCATACAATAGGTTATATTCAAGCTCTCAAAACAGTTAGAATTTATCCCTTTTGTTTTAGGAACTTTTTAAAGCAATTAATTCACTTCTTACGTTATGAGTATCACTCTTCCCACCTTTAATGCTAATTGGTCGTCAGTTCTTATTTAAGATGTCCGCTCTCTCTACTCAGTCCATACTGTCACTCTTCAAGTTTATTTTGTTTTTTGTAACTTCTTCTTGGCTTTGCTGCAAGAGCCAGAAAGAGAAACCACCCTTAATCACCAGTCCTTGCAGCCTGTGAGTCTGTTACTTTAAGGTCAGATCTCTTTTTTCCCCTGTCTCCTTTTCGCCACTATCTGACAGGGGAGGTGATTTCCCCCTTTCGCTCCCGGTCTTCTCCTCTTTTCTTCTCTTCTTCGAAATTCTCCGGAATGATTTCACAATCCGGAACACTTACAAGAGTTTGCTGAGTGTTCACTCTGCCAGGTTAGTTGAATCATTGTCCCGCTGTTCCACCGCTATTTCTGACAGCAGTCATTTCTTCACGGCCGCCATAATGGGCCGTCTCCTTCACCCGGCTTTCTACTAGGCTTTCCTGCTTTCTGTGTCTCAGACCGCCGTCCTGAGCTGCTCAGCTGGGCGCCTCTGCTTCTAATCTCCCTCCGAGAGATCTAGGGCTTTTAAAAAACCCACCAGGAACAGAGAAATAGCTGTGAAGTTGGCACGCTCATTCGGAGCGGCGTCTCAGCACAGCCATTCCATTTGAATCATTATCATTATCATTATCATTATCATTATCATTATCATTATTGAAAGGGCCCAGCATAGTCAATGTGTACGCGTGACCATGGAGTGAGTGTCTCCTCCCACCTATGTACAGGGGCGTGGGGCATCTCGGGCCGTGACTGCTGGCACACTTGTCACCCCTGAATCTGGGCCTCGATGTCCTTATCGAGTCCAGGCCACCAAAGATGGATGAGATTGGAGGGCCTGAGTTTGACTCGTGAGCCACTCCTGGAGCAAACCTTTTTAAAGGTGTCTGCAGAAATAATAGAAAGAGCGGACCCTGTGTCCAGCTCCATGGCCAGGGGAACTCCCTGCAACTTTGCATCAATGCGCAGCTTTTTCTTAAGGGGCCAGTGAACCCCAGTTTTAAATACCCCCCCTACGGGACGCGCAGAAACCCACCCTGTGTTGGCTGGGGACCTTGGTACCTTTCAGAGGCAACTCTTCAGGGGACCTGTTGTTCCGGCGACCCATGCAGGCTGATGCGATGTGGCCTTGCCTGCCACATGCCCGGCAAACAGCAGAACGAAAACGGCAGTCGGCTCTCCTGTGGCGACCCCCACAGCCGAAACACCGAAGAGATGCAGGCATCTGTCCTCTGCGTTCTTGCAGTCTTCTCTCCGCCAACGGTTGAAGTCTGTCCACCTCTTCTTCCTCGGATTCTTCTCCGGAGGCCTCTCGCATGACTTCTTCATGGACGGGGACTGCTGCTGGAGGGTTCTTGGTCGACCTCAAGGCCTTCACCACGCCGCCGGCTGCTTCTTCAGCTGCAACTTCTCTCAGGGCATCTTGGAGGGAGAGATCAGCTCTAGCAAACAACTTTTGTTGCATTTCACGGCTTCGCAATCCACAGACGAGTCGATCTCGGAGCCTCTCTTCCAAGTCTTGAAATGCACATGGCCTAGCAGCCTGCCTCAGAGCCGCGACGAAGTCCACAGCTGATTCTCCCGGCCGCTGGTCCCGCTGCTCAAATTGGTGCCTCCAAGCTATTACAGATAGCTTGGGCTCAAAATGCTTGTGCAGCATTTTCTTTAGATCGGCATATGCAATCGATTCCAATGGTGCTGGGGCTACAAGGTTCTCGGCAATGTCAAAAGTCTCTTGCCCACAGACACACAGCAAAGTAGCAGCTTTCAGATCGTCTTCTTGGATCTTGTTCACCCTAAAGTAGTTCTCAACGTGAGCTGCGTAAGAGCTCCAGCGTTCCGGGTGCGAAGTGTCGAACTCGACAAGACGGCCCAGCTTGGACATCATTGTGACCGATAGCCTCTTCGATGTCTCTCACCGCAAGGAAGGAGAAGGGTTCCCACGAAGCCAAGCCCACCTCCAGCATATTCGTACTGGCAGGCGGTTGCTTCTTCTGGACGCCGCGCTTCTCTTCGCTTCAGGCCTTCAGGTGAGTTGGCCCTAGCTTCTTCTTATTAGGCTTTCTATGCGGCGAATCCCACCTTCGTCGCCAATGTTCTGTTCTTGCAAAGCAGACATCGAGACGAGGCAGGTTCACAACAAAGGATCTTTTATTAGGTACATTCACAGAACAGAAGCAAAAATACAATGGCAACTTGCCCTTTTATACTCCCCGTGCAAGGGGATGCACAACCAATTATTGCAGGCCATTCTCCCGCCTTGCGCATGCGTGCAAGGCCGGAGACAGCCTGTCTGGGTCCCGGGCAGACACGTGGTCTGTCCGGGTCTCTGCAACCTTCTGCAGCCTTCCTGAGCCTTGCTGAATGACTCAGCAAGGCCCAGGACATAACACCCCTCCCCTCTTGGATTAAACAATATACGTAGTATTGTTTAATCCAAAACGCATATTGTTTAACATCATACACACATATCATGGCTGGCAGGTTGGCACGTTATGCTGTCAACCTTACTCCTGGCAACCTTTTTCCCTTCAGGTCCCCGTGGTATCCACAATCTTTCACTCTTTGATAATATTTGCACTGCAGCACTATACTTGTTGTTTACTTTCTCATATGGCGCGGGCTAATAACCCTCCTGTGTGGAGAACAGGGACCTCACATATTCATTTAAATACTTAGGAGGACCTTTGACCCGCTCTGATCTCTGTGGAGCCAGATTAGGTGCAGGTGTAATGTTCGGTGTGGGATTTGTAATAGGTGCCTGGAGTGCCTGCTCCCGGTTTGCGCAAAACAAACCAGGACTTTGTCGCCCAGAAGACTCAGGGGTTCCCCCTGACTGCTGACTGGCTGGATCCACTAGACCCAAACCAGAGTTCCTTGGAGGGGTCGAATTCCCCGAGTCCCTTGGTGGGGTGGAGTTCCCCAGAATTCCCTGGGACTCCTCTTGGGAGCATTGTCCCTCGAGCCCAAGACCAGCAGCAGGAGTACCCTGAGTAGCCGATTTACGGCCATTTGCCCCAATCCAGGGACCTCTGCCAGAGTCAGGAGTCAGAGTAAGAGTCAGAGTCAGCCTCCATGGCAAAACCCCCGGAGTCTATGCCAGAGTCAGGAGCCGCCTCCATGGCAAGACCCCCATCTGAAACATTTGGATAAGCGCCCTCTTGGAGAGACTGTGGTCCACAATTGTAATTGGGGTCCCCCTCCCCCCCGAAAGCAGAGCCAGGGGCAGAAACGTGGCCAGGAAACCTCCAGCGCAGTTGGTCAATGTGGCGTCTAAGCACACGACCATCCTCCAAGGCCACTTCGTAGGACAGTGGCCCAGAGACCTTACATACAACAGCAGGTACCCAGAGATGCCCATGCCCATAGTTTCTGGCCCAAACCGAGTCACCCACTTGGAGTCTCCTAGGTGCCCGCGGTTGTGACACCTGTGAAGCCACCTGGTCTGGGTGCAGCCGGTCCAACTTCGTTATGAGTCTGCAACCCCAGCGGAATTCAGCTGGGCTCTTTCCTGTAGCTGTGCAAGGTGTGGTGGGGTGTGCAAGGAGAAAATCAGCTAACCTGTGATGCCAGGGTCCTTGAGTGATTCTCTTTAATGCTTCCTTGGTGGTACGCACCATGCGTTCAGCCTGACCGTTGGTGGCAGGGTGAAAAGGAGCAGACGTGGCATGCCGGATCAAGTTGGCTTGAAGAAACGCCTGAAACTCAGAAGAGGTAAATTGGGGACCATTGTCTGATACAAGAACATCAGGAAGACCATGGGCAGCGAAGATTCCTCTGAGCACCTGGATGGTCCTGGCAGTAGTAGTGGAGGATACAGGAACGACCTCTAGCCACTTAGAATGGCTATCCACGAGGAGAAGGAAGAATTGCCTCTGAAAGGGCCCAGCATAGTCAATGTGTACGCATGACCATGGAGTGAGTGTCTCCTCCCACCTATGTACAGGGGCGTGGGGCATCTCGGGCCGTGACTGCTGGCACACTTGGCACCCCTGAACCTGGGCCTCGATGTCCTTATCGAGTCCAGGCCACCAAAGATGGCTACGCGCAAGCGCTTTCATCCTTACAATTCCCGGATGTCCCTCATGCAGAGAGAGCAAGACTCTAGTCCTCAATGAGGCTGGGATGACTACTCTGCTTCCCCACAGGATACACCCCTTGAATGTAGAAAATTCATGCTTCCTACGCCAGAAGCTTTGGAACTCTGTACCTGGACACGTGTCAGGCCATCCTGACAACACCCATGTCAGCACGCGTGCAAGCGTGTGATCAGTGGCAGTTTCAGCAGCCACATCCCTAGCATTGAGGGGAGATTCAGGTAAGTCCTGAATAGACAGAATATGTACAGCAGGAGCAGGGTCTGCCTCTATTTGCTTTAGAGGTAACCTACTAAGGCCATCAGCGTGGCCCAACTCTGTTCCAGGTTTGTGAACCAGCGTGTAATCATAAGCTGACAAGAAAATTGACCATCTCAGCATTCTAGGAGATATTATGTGAGGGGTTTGTTTATTGGTTGTAAACAACCCCAGCAAGGGCTTGTGGTCAGTGTAGACCGTGAAATGGCGGCCATACAAGAAATCATGAAATTTCTTGATACCTGAGATTATTGCCAAGGCTTCCCTGTCAATCTGCGCGTAATTACGCTCTGCAGATGAGAGGGTTCTAGAATAATAGGCCACAGGGACCTGAGTTCCATCTGCCTTGAGATGACTTAACACTGCTCCTACCCCATAAGGGGAGGCATCACATGCGATGCACACAGGCAATTGCTCATTGAAGTGAGCCAGTACAGCATTGAATGATAGCAAAGCCTTGACTTCTTTGAAAGCCTTTTCATGGACCTTGGTCCATGTCCATGGAATCTGCTTGTCCAAGAGCCGGTGTAACGGCTCAGCCACAGCAGCCTTGTGGGGGAGAAATGAATGGTAAAAATTAAGTAGGCCCAGAGAAGCCTGGAGTTCAACTTTTGACTGGGGACTAGGGGCCAGTTGAATGGCCTGGAATTTAGACTCTGCAGGGTGGATACCTTCAGCATCAATACGAAATCCTAGAAATTCGGTGGATGTTACACCAATTTTACATTTGTCTTGCTGTAACTTCAGCCCAGCTTGGCGGAAACGCAGCAAGACAGCTCTCAGCCTTTCAGCCAAGTTCCCCGATGACTCTCCTGCAATGAGGATGTCATCGAAATAGGGGCAGACCCCAGGAATGCCACGGAGCGTTCACTCCATCACCCCTTGGAAGATGCCAGGGGCTACATTGACCCCAAACTGCAGCCTTTTTACTTTGAAAACCCCTCTATGAGTAACTATAGTTTGTGCCTCAGCTGTTGCCTCATCAACAGGTAACTGTTGATAGGCCTGAGCTAAATCGAGCTTGGCAAAGAGTTTTCCCCCCTTCAGTGAGGCCAGAATGTGGCTCACCACAGGCACTGGATATGCATGTTGCTGCAAGGCTTTGTTTAGAGTGCATTTATAGTCCGCACAGATTCGGACTTCACCATTTGCTTTTAATGGTGTCACTATGGAGGTTTCCCATGGACTAGAATCCACAGGTTCAAGAATGCCTTGTTGGAGCAGTTTGTCCAACTCAGCATCTATTTTACTCTTGAGGGCAAAAGGCACCCTCCTTGGTTTAACCCTGATGGGTGTGATGGCTGGATTTAATTTTAAAGCAATGGGAGGCCCCTTGTATGAGCCAAGCTCTGAGCTGAATACATCAGCAAACTCCTTACAGACTCCTGCAAGGTTGGCAGTTTGCAGATGGTTCAGACCAGTCACTTGGATCCCAAGTGCCTCGAACCAATCGAGTCCTATAAGACTCGTGCGATCACCCCCAACTACCACCACTTCTAACAACCCATCAAATTCCTTACGCTGTACTCTAAGCGTAGCCTCCCCCTTCACACTGACTCGTGAATTCTGAAAGTCAGTGAGGATGAGATTGGAGGGCCTGAGTTTGACTCGTGAGCCACTCCTGGAGCAAACCTTTTTAAAGGTGTCTGCAGAAATAATAGAAAGAGCGGACCCTGTGTCCAGCTCCATGGCCAGGGGAACTCCCTGCAACTTTGCATCAATGCGCAGCTTTTTCTTAAGGGGCCAGTGAACCCCAGTTTTAAATACCCCCCCTACGGGACGCGCAGAAACCCACCCTGTGTTGGCTGGGGACCTTGGTACCTTTCAGAGGCAACTCTTCAGGGGACCTGTTGTTCCGGCGACCCATGCAGGCTGATGCGATGTGGCCTTGCCTGCCACATGCCCGGCAAACAGCAGAACGAAAACGGCAGTCGGCTCTCCTGTGGCGACCCCCACAGCCGAAACACCGAAGAGATGCAGGCATCTGTCCTCTGCGTTCTTGCAGTCTTCTCTCCGCCAACGGTTGAAGTCTGTCCACCTCTTCTTCCTCGGATTCTTCTCCGGAGGCCTCTCGCACGACTTCTTGATGGACGGGGACTGCTGCTGGAGGGTTCTTGGTCAACCTCAAGGCCTTCACCGCGCCGCCGGCTGCTTCTTCAGCTGCAACTTCTCTCAGGGCATCTTGGAGGGAGAGATCAGCTCTAGCAAACAACTTTTGCTGCATTTCACGGCTTCGCAATCCGCAGATGAGTCGATCTCGGAGCCTCTCTTCCAAGTCTTGAAATGCACATGGCCTAGCAGCCTGCCTCAGAGCCGCGATGAAGTCCACAGCTGATTCTCCCGGCCGCTGGTCCCGCTGCTCAAATTGGTGCCTCCAAGCTATTACAGATAGCTTGGGCTCAAAATGCTCGCGCAGCATTTTCTTTAGATCGGCATATGCGATCGATTCCAATGGTGCTGGGGCTACAAGGTTCTCGGCAATGTCAAAAGTCTCTTGCCCACAGACACACAGCAAAGTAGCAGCTTTCAGACCGTCTTCTTGGATCTTGTTCACCCTAAAGTAGTTCTCAATGTGAGCTGCGTAAGAGCTCCAGCGTTCCGGGTGCGAAGTGTCGAACTCGACAAGACGGCCCAGCTTGGACATCATTGTGACCGATAGCCTCTTCGACGTCTCTCACCGCAAGGAAGGAGAAGGGGTCCCACGAAGCCAAGCCCACCTCCAGCATATTCGTACTGGCAGGCGGTTGCTTCTTCTGGACGCCGCGCTTCTCTTCACTTCAGGCCTTCAGGTGAGTTGGCCCTAGCTTCTTCTTATTAGGCTTTCTATGCGGCGAATCCCACCTTCGTCGCCAATGTTCTGTTCTTGCAAAGCAGACATCGAGACGAGGCAGGTTCACAACAAAGGATCTTTTATTAGGTACATTCACAGAACAGAAGCAAAAATACAATGGCAACTTGCCCTTTTATACTCCCCGTGCAAGGGGATGCACAACCAATTATTGCAGGCCATTCTCCCGCCTTGCGCATGTGCGCAAGGCCGGAGACAGCCTGTCTGGGTCCCGGGCAGACACGTGGTCTGTCCGGGTCTCTGCAACCTTCTGCAGCCTTCCTGAGCCTTGCTGAATGACTCAGCAAGGCCCAGGACATAACAATTATCATTATCATTATCATTATCATTATCATTATCATTATTTACCTTTTGGAAGCAGACCACACTGACCCAGATGCTGCCTCCATTCATTTGAGCCATGGAATTGGGTTTGATCCAGCCATCCACTAAAAGCCACCATGCAACCAGAGTGGAACAGATCTTCCCAAGTCCTACCATTCCCCCAGATGCCTGTGAAAGCTGCAGAGGAAGGAAGGAGTCCTGGAGCCATTGGTCCCCATGTGAAGCCTCAGAAGAAAACTAGGAAGACTATGGGGGGAGGGTGGAAACTCACTGTAAGGGTTCCTTTCTTGCCTCATTTGTAATGTAATCAGCCAGTTAAATGGATTCATGGAGGGATGACATTTGGGAATAGTTGGCACAGAAAGTACTGAACACCTTGGACTTCTATCTGGTGGGAGGGAAAATTTGTCAAGGATATTTGTTTTTTGTTTTTTGTTTTGTCAAGGATATTTGTATTGCCTGTTTCATAGAAGTAGCTGCATGCGCACACACGCACACACACCATTCAGAATCACACTGAGTCTATCCCCTTCACCTAAAGCTCCCCAGGCTGATTTTTGCTCTGTGGCACCAAAGCTTTGCATGCACAACTTCCTGCAAATTCCAAGCGGGAGGGAATCGGCCCCCTCTCAGGCAATTTGCAATTCATATGCTCTCACTGAGGAGGTAGCAGGAAAGAGATCTCCAAACCCAAGCCCTGAATATGTTGCACTGATGGACTCAGAGTGGGAGTCCTAGGGCTCACTGTGTGCAATTTAAGAAAATTTAATAGCCTGGCTTGCATACTGGCTAACCTCAATTGGACATCACAAACCTGGATGCACTAAACTAAGAGCTAAGGCAGGCTCAGTAAGCAACCCTTGAAAATGGGTAGCCAGTGGTTATGTATTGAGGCTAAACATGGCTGTGAGGAGTTTTGGGGAATGTGCAAACCTGACTGGAAGTTCAAAGTGACATTAAACGTTTAAAAAGAATTGGCACAGAATATTGGACACTATAAATTTCTTTTCCATCTAACAGAACTTTTGCCCTGACTTTTAGAACTTTATGGGTTGGAAGCTCCCCTTTTGGGAGCCACTGCAGGGATCTTTTTCTGCTGCCTCTATTAGTGCCTTCTTCTTCTTTTTTGCATTAACAGTTTAAAAGCTTGTTTACCAAGTCTCCCTGACCAGATCAATTTTTAATCTTGTGTCAGTAAAAGTGTGTCACTCACACTCTTATAGCACAAATGGGGGATTGTGGGAAGAATCCAGAGAAAGAAATATTTTGGGAAATATTAAAAAGGCAGAATATATTTCCCCAAAGGATTTTAAAGGCAGAACACCCGCCCCCAAGTCTCTCTGCCCCAGACAGAAACCAGGTCTGCAGAAATGCAGATGTGATAATCTTGTCAGAAAGATTGGAGTCAGGAAACTGGGATTAGAAAAAAAGATCCCTAGAATCAACAATCCCTCACACCAAAAATCCAACAGTCATCAGCCACAGCCCCAGGGAAGCAGGATATGACCTTTGGGACATAATAGGATTAACCCACCACCATCAGAATACCAGAAAGGCATACTCAGACTCAGGTCAAAGTTCATGCCACAGGAACAACTCCAAACAAAAGCTCAAGAAGGTATAAAACCCTCTCCCTACTACATGTGCTCTCTCTTTTCTTCCAGAGCCATCTTTCTATCTGGCTTTCCTCTTCAATAAACTACAACCTTATTTCTAAAGCAGTCACCATGTTGTTTATTCCTGGCTTGGACTGGACCCTAATGAAGACTTTTCCTTCAACAGGGGATTTATTTATTGTTAAACAAAAAGGAAGAATGCTGCTGAAGGCAAGCTAAAATAAGGAAGTGTTGGACTATCTTTTTTAAAAAAATTGATGGAGAAATATAAGGGCAAAAAGTTTTGGTTCTAGTTTATTATTTTTAGTAATTTGTAGCTTGGTCTGCTTTGCTGTGGGTGACTAAAACTTTCTGATTTTTATGATTCCTGATTGGCCAGCAATTCTTAAGTGACTTACAAAAAAGCTACTCTTTGACTAAAGAGGGAGTTAAGAAGATGGAGGAGCAAACTATTAGAGATGTAACCCTAACCCTTAAATAAAATCCACCAGTTCATAGACCAACTATGCTCCAAGGATGTTAAAAAAAACTACTCAAACTACTTCAGAGATGCAATTATGTGTAGAAAGTTACCAAACCACCGAGGAAATTTCACAAGTAGCTGACAATGCAGAAGAGTCAATTGCAATTTTGGAATATAAACCTGACACCAATTTTTATTATGATGGTTTAAATATAAACCTCCCAACACAATTGAAAGAAGAGTTCCCAGAAAATCTACAACTTTCAAAAGGACAAGTTTGGGACTTTTTCTTCATGAACATTAACAAGGTTGAGAAATCCTTGAGAAAAAGAGAGGTTTATAACTACTTGACAAACATTCCAGAGAAGAAAAAGATTTTATTCCATGAAGATAAGCTGGAAGGAGTGACTTAAAACTTAATGAGTCAATCGGAATTAGGATGGATTTTTATCAGTCTGATATTTGTAATTGAATGAAACTCTTAATGTAAAGTTCGAAAATGTATTTTTCCCTTTATATATAATGCTTAAGTAATTCCTACAGCTTGTAAAATATTATTGAAAGTGTATTTGAAAGTATCTATGTTACGAGAAAGTTAAAGAAAAAGATGTATTAGCTTAAAGAAAAGTTTAGATTTTAAAAAGGATGTATACAAGAAGAAAAAAATGATTCTATGAGGGTAACTTGGAGGGAGTGATTTAAATTTAATGAGTTAATGGGAGTTAGATGGAATTTTATTGGTCTGAAAGTGAACTTTAAAGTATGTATGTTAAGATGAAGTTTAAAAAAGATGTATTAGAATTTTTTGATTTTAGAAATGTTTTTAAAGAAAAGTTTAGTGTTTTAAAATGGATGAAAAAAAAGTATTTTTTCCCTTTAAGGTTAAAGAATGTGAAAGAATACAGTGAATTTTGTTAATATAAATGGTGATAGTTTATAAAGATTATTAAGTGCAAACAGAAATATATATTATTTCCACAGCAAGGAAGATAAAGCAGAAATGGTTAAATTGATTGCTTTATTCAAAGAGGAGAACATATTTCATTATGTTTTTTATTTGGATATCACTTCTGGATTTTGTGCTTGTGATGAAAAAAATGAAACTTTGACTTTGGTTTTGCTGATTAGATAGAAGGATAGATTGTTGTTATAGAAATGGCTGGTTTTTCCCTTGTACCTCATATTTTCTTTCCCCCACTCTTTTTCCTTCCTTTAATTTCCTATTTTTATTTTTATTTTATACTTCGATAAAACAATAAAAGTCATGAATGTAAAAAAAACTAATTATAAACAAACCCATTGTTCACTGTAGGGCAGTTTTTGCCGGAAACTGGAAGTAAATGCCAATTTCTGGCAAAATAAATAAATAAATTGGAGTCATGTGACATTGGGGTGGGGTGGGCAGATGTCAAAACTTCGAATCTGGGTCTTATATTCCATTTTGGGACTCTGTCATAACTTCAAACAGTCACTAAGCAGCCAGTCATAAGTCAAGGACAACCTGTATAAAGCTGTATCAAGTCCCAGTGATAAAAGCATTTAAATGATTGTCCATCTTTGTATACTTATATTAAGGAACATAGTTTGCTAGTGTAGGAGTTGTTTGGGAGCTAACGTGGATGCTGTTTTCAGTGGAATTAGAAATGTGAAGTTCTTTCTTTATAAAATACATTTCAGATAGACTTGAAGTTTCTTTTTGGATAATGCTTATGGGTTGTGATGGCCAATGTGTAATGTTTACACATTGGCATAATAATTTGTTTTTAGCCGTGTTTCCGTTTTCCTATCTGAAAAGTAACCTGATTTTATTGCTACCTTGAATAGAATAGAGCTGGAAGGGACCTTGGAGGTCTTCTAGTCCAGCCCCCTGCTCAAGCAGGAGGACTATACCATCTCAGACAAGTGACTGTCTAGCCTCTTCTTAAAAATCTCCAGTGATGGAGCACCCACGATTTCTGCAGGCAAGCTGTTCCACTGGTTAATTGTCCTCACTGTTAGAAAGTTTCTCCTTAATTACAGGTTGCTTCTCTCTTTGATCAGTTTCCAACCATTGTTTCTTGTCTTGCCCTCTGGTGCTTTGGAGAATAGTTTGACCCCCCTCTTCTTTGTGGCAGCCCCTCAAATACTGGAATACTGCTATCATGTCACCCCTATTTCTTCTTTTCTTTAGACTAGCCAAACCCAAGTCCTGCCCGCCGTTCTTCATATGTTTTAGTCTCCAGGCCTTTGATCATTTTAGTTGCTCTTCTCTGATCTTTTTCCAAGGTCTCAACATCTTTTTGTAGTATGGTGACCAAAATTGGTTGCAGTATTCCAGGTGTGGTCTTACTAGGGTTTTATAAAGAGGTACTAATACTTCACATGATCTTGAGTCTATGCCTCTGTTTATACAACCCAGGATTGTATTAGCTTTTTTGGCTGCTGCTGCCAGGTCTCGCCCAATCTGTACTTGTACTTTTGATTTTTCCTGCCTAAATGTAAAACTTTGCTTTTCTCCACATTGAAACTCATTTTGTTGGATAGGGCCCATTGTTCAAGTTTGTCAAGATGCTTTTGGATCCTGAGGTTGTCTTCTGGGGTGTTGGCTACTCCTGCCAGTTTGGTGTCATCTGCAAATTTGATGAGTTCCCCTTCAATTCCCTCATCTAAGTCATTAATGAAGATATTGAAGAGTACTGAGCCTAAGACGGAGCCTTGTGGTACCCCACTGCTTACTTCTCTCCATGTGGATGTAGTGCCATTGAGGACTACTCGTTGAGTATGGTTTGCCAGCCAGCTACAGATCCATCTGGTGGTGATGTTGTCTATTCCACCATTTTCTAGCTTACCAAGGAGTAGGTTGTGGTCTACTTTATCAAATGCCTTACTCAAATCTAAGTATACTACATCCACAGCATTTTGCTGGTCTACTGCTTTAGTCACTTTATCAAAGAATGAAATAAGATTGGTTTGGCATGATCTGTTTTTAACAAACCCATGCTGGCTACTAGTTATAACTTTATTTGCTTCTAGTTGTTCGCAGATCTGTTTTTTGATTATCTTTTCTAGGATCTTCCCAGGTATTGATGTTAAACTGATTGGTCTGTAGTTTCCTGGGTCCGTTTTTTCCCTTTCTTGAAGATGGGAACCACATCAGACCTTTTCCAATCCTCAGGTACTTCCCTGGTGCTCCAGGATTTATGAAAGATGTGGTGCAATGGTTCTGAGATAACATCTGCCAGCTCCTTCAGAACTCTGTGATGTAATCTGTCGGGTCCCGGTGATTTATATTTGTCAAGGTCGGATAGGTGTTCTCTTACCATTTTCTTGCTTATTTTAATTTTTGTTTCTAGTTTGTCTTTTGCAGTGGTTTTTTTGGTATGTTGGGCTATAGTTTCTTTTTGTGTGAAGACTGATGCAAAGTATGAGTTAAGCAGCTCTGCTTTCTCCCTGTTGCCTGTTATTTCCTTGCCATCTTCTCTCTTTAGTAGACCTACAGTTTCCTTGACTTTTTTCTTGTTGTTAATATGTTGGAAGAAACTTTTTTATTATCCTTGATTTCTGTTGCAAGTCTTTGTTCGTTCTGAGCCTTTGCTTTCCTGACTTCATATTTGCATGTTCTGGCTGTCTGCTGATAATCGGCTTTAGTTATGTGCCCCTCTTTCCATTTTTTATATTTGTCATTTTTGTCTTTCAGTTTGTCAGAGAGATCTTTCTGCAGCCATGTTGGTTTCTTCTTGAATTTCTTGTTTTTCTTTTTTAGTGGTATTATGCTGGTATGGGCTTTTATGATCGCATTTTTCAGAGTTTCCCACGCTTCTTGAGTTGTTTTCCCCTTTAGGATTTTCATCCATGGGATCTTTCATAGGTTCTCTCTGAGTTTGTTAAAGTCAGCTCTTTTGAAGTTTAAGACACTGGTTGGATTGTTTTCTATTGCTAGTGTTTGCATTATATTAAATTCCAGTATGACGTGGTCACTTTCACCCAAGGTTCCGGCAACTTCAACTCCCTCTATCACTAGTAGAAGTAGTGTATACCTTTTTTTAATGAAAATTATCAGCACTTTTGATCAGTGACGTCATCAAAGTAAACAAACCCACGTGTTGATTACGCCACCAGGTCATGGCCCTAAGAGGAAGTGACGTGCCCAGCCCCCACCCTCCGGATATGACGTTCATAGCCCTCATCCCCTGGATGTGATGTGCATAATCCAGCCCCCACGTGGTGCAGGCCTCACAAGGTCATAACCCTAGTCGGATATGACGTGTTGGCCTAAGCCCATCAAGATAAGCATGAGTGGCTTCCGGTTCCAGATCGTGGCACACGCAGTCGCACGGAGAGATCCTTCTCTCCCACCGGCTGTTTTCCCTCCGCCGGTAGACCCTTAATCGGGTCGAAAGTCGCCCTGGAGGGGCGACCACCGTTGAGGAGGCCCTCGTTGATGGGGGAAGGGCGGCAGCTCCTTCCTCAGTCCGAGCCAGCTCCTTAGGGCCATCGGAGAAAAGATCAGCCAGTAAAATGGACGATCACTTTGCTGCACCAGCCGAAAGCCAGAAGAACAACTAAGCATAAAGAACCCCCGTGGAGAATCCGGGTGAGACCTTTCCTCCCCCTTCTTTCCCTAATTACTCTCCTGTAAAAAGCTTTTGTATTTGAATTACTTCCCTGCTGTGAGAGAGCAGCGTTTGGGCACTTGGGAAAAACAGGTTTGGGAATTGAAAAAAAAAATAAACCAGTTAACTTTTTATTGACTATTCAACTCCTGGAATACTGAGGGAGCCTGAAAACATTTCTATTTTTGATTATTACTATTATAACTACGCTATCTACTATTTTGGAGACGCCTTTCTTCTTTATTTTTTTAATGTGAAAAATAAAAAATCTATTAACTTGGAAAGAAAGACCTTATAGCCTGCTGAGGACATCTTGTGACGAAAAGTGTTACTGCAACTGTATATTTTTTTTCATTGCTGGAGGATGGCTTTAACCTTCAAAGGATGATAAGAGTAAGATAACTGAAACAGCTGTGTGGTGATTTGGTCTACTAAGAATTGGAGGTGAATATTTGTTGACTTTTACGAAATATAGCCTTCACTAAAAGATTAAAAGATCCTTTCACCACTGACATGGAACTTAACACACAGCTGGATTATGAGCTTATACTGGGAAAAATCTTGGAAGCCACGGAGGATATGAACTCTTACTTCCAAATTTTGACGGATCAAGTTATAGGTCGAAGAACAGTGGAGAAGGAGCAGAGTGGCGCTAAAGAGACTAGTGAGCAATATATACAACCTAAAGAGGAACCATATCTACAACTCAACTATGAAACTACACCGGGAGAAATTGTGGAAAGTAAGGAACAAATCAACTTTATACAACCCCAAATGCAATCTATGGAGAAGCTTGATGATCAAAGAATAACTTTAACTGAGATGCCTGAAGCATCAACATCAATAGAGACTGACACTCAGATACAAGTTATTGAAAATTGTGATAATGTGGATAAACAACTAGTAACTACAACATGGAATAAAACGGCTTCCACCATCCAAAGGCTACTAGAAGAAAGGGAAGAGAACTTTGACCAATCTGAAGTGTTGAGGAATACTGACTTTCTAATATTGTGGTTTGATGATGCAGGAATTTTATTATGGAAACCGGTGTGGCACAGAAAGAAACCTAGAGTTAGATTTAAAAATGTGTTTTAAAATTTCATTTAATGAGTTTAAAAAGGCTTTTGAGATTTTGACTGATTTAATAACTAATGGAGTACGTGAATTCTGTAAGAGGATATCCTTTGTAATAATATTTTGTTTTAGATATGATAATTACTTGGAGAGGTAAACTTTATCTACTGGGTTAAAAAGACTTTCTATAGACATAGATGAATTGATAGAATATATATTTAAATCAGATAGAAATGTATCTATTGGACTGATATTTTTATTTTAAATAAGATAATTATTTTGTAATAGAAGAAGAATAAGAGGGATTGGTGACAAGAGAAGAAATGGTATTAATGAAGAAAACATAAGAAAGTTATTGTGGGAATAACATACTCATTTTAGATATAATTATTATGTTAAAAAGGGAAATGAAGGACACCCGAAGTGTTAATAATATGTCTATTTAAGGCTAATTGGAATATGGTAACTGTAAATTAGTAAAGCCTAAAAACAGGACTTGGATTTTTATAATTGAAATGTGATTGATGTTTGCTAGGATTGTTTGAAGTTTATTTAGAAATGTATTAATTTGAATATGCAATAGTATATGAGGGAATTAGAGAGGGAATTTTCAATGAATCAATTTGAGCTATATATCTGTGGTTTTTCTTTTGGATGTTTGATATACCCATCTCCACGGTGTTTCCTAAGCACCTTGATGTAACCTTTCCACCCCCATAAAAATCCAATAAAATATATTTAAAAAAAAGAAAAAGAAAGATGTGGCAGTCAAGCCTCTGGGTACATGATTAGCTTAACCCTAGACTAATTCTATGGACATTCAAAACAAAACAAAACAAAAAAAGCTAAGTAAAGTGAATAATTAACAGAGGCCTGTGTTTTTGGGAAACAAGCCCTACTTTGGGGAGCTGTGAAATTAAAAAAAATGCTTTTTATTTCTAATCATTCTAGCCTAATGATGCTTTTAATTTTTGTGGAGTTTTAAAAATCAGTGCCTCAAAAGCTGGGAAAAAAGGAGCCCCTAAAAGGCAGCCAGGGCCTGCATTTAACCCCCTTTTTTTCTAAAAGGTATTTATTTCTAGGCGGTTTTAAAATCATTTCCTCGAATGCAGGGGAAAACAAAAAAACACAGCCCTTTTAAAACCCGCAGCTGGTTTTTACCTTTGTAAAAATCTAAAGACACATATTTTGCCAATTGCACCCTCAAATCCTCATGTACACGTAACCGTTCGAAGCACGGCCTTAATAAAATTTATTCTGCCCCCCTACAGCAAAAGACAAGGAATATTAACAGGAATTAAAATGCTCACAAGAGGCAAGCAGCCAGGCGGCAAGTAGAGGTTTAAACCTTGTTCAGGCATGTCAGGACAGCGATTCGTGTTTGTGTCTGCTAGTAAAAAAAAAGGGAGTTAGGCCTTGTTTGGGACATGCCCGGGCATGTCATACCCCCCTCCCCCCATGATTCTGGGCATGCGCAATGCTCAAGGACGTGTCATTGCAAGGGGCAGGGGAGTTTGTGCGGGCAGACCTGAACAGCTAGCGATTTAATTCCAGCAGTCTTTTGACGATGGCAAATACTGATGGAGATTTGTTTGATGTAAATTTGACCCCCAAACCTCCCAAGCGTGGGCGTAGAATAAGAAAAGGACCTGAGCTATATGGCTTCATTGAAGAGAACAAACTTATAAAGCCTTGTTATTGCAGGTTCTGCAAAACATCAAATGGTAAGTAAATCTAAACATTAAGAAAACAGTATTTTGATTAGTTGAAACAGCTAGCCTAATTCTACCTTATTTCCTGCTTTAGAAACGGTGGAGCTTCAAAATGTCAGCATGCCTCAGATTCTGAAAGTGTGTATCATTAAAATATTACACCATTGCTTAACGGGATGTCTACAAGCAGATGATGATGATCATGTGGATGGTATCAGTGAAACAGAGCTTATTAACAGCTTATGCTTTAGACTTTCTATGCCTCATGTTGTCTGGATCATCATCAATATTTCTGACAAAGTGAATAACTTATATTTCACCCGGGATTCACTTGGTGAGCTCAAGACATTCATACAGCGTATCGAGAAGAACAGTAAACCACTGTCATTAATGTCAAAGATCGAAGCTGAATTCCCATTGTCTCTGAAGAGGTTCATATGCCAGAATGTAACAGAAATTAATTACAAGAAACTGTTAACGCTATGAAATTTATAATAAAATGTGCTTTACAAATCACATGAAAGATGTATTATGTTTTTTCTTTTGCTGACCCCTGTTTAACCTTGTCAGATGTTAAACACAATTTAATCAAAGCTCATGTGATATTATTCAATTGGGTTTTCCTGATGAGGCGGGGCTGGCCAGTTTTGCAAAAAGTTGTGAAGAACTCACCAACTCTGATGTGATTAATTTGTAACATCACCTACTATTCAAATGCAGCTTCCTAGGTAGTTAAGGGTGGCCAGTTTTGCAAAAGGGGTGAAGAACTCACCAACTCTGATGTGATTAATTTGTAACATCACCTACTATTCAAATGCAGCTTCCTGGATAGTTAAGGGTGGCCAGTTTTGCAAAAGGGGTGAAGAACACACCTCCTCTGATGTGATTAATTTGTGACATCACCAGCATGTATAAAAGCAGGGTCCATACTGGTCCTGTCTGTTTGCTGGTTTCTGGCATATCCATACCTCCGGAGCCATTTGATCTGCTAAGAAGACCCTTTTCAGAATGGAACCAACTATTGTAAGTAGTTTTATGCCTAATTTTTGAAACACTTAGATGCAAAATGGAGTTTATAACATTCTTGTCTGCTTGCTTGTTTGTTTTGATTGTTTTCTTTCACTAGAATGAATTGACAGACTCAGAATGTTTGAGGGTATATGAAGGTATTTGTCTTTCATACTTTCATACATTTAGATTCTTATAAACATTTCTGCAACAATTCTGACCATTGGGATTTTTCTTTTCCTTCAGAATGGGAGGACGATCAGCCATTCGTGGATCTCACAATCCCCACAGAGCTACCAAGGGGCCCAGCATGACATGAGCCCTCAGCCTTCCACAAGCCACACAACACGAATGCTGTTAGGAGGTATAATATCTAGCATTTTATCCAACTACAAAACCATTAGTATTATTTTTTAGAAACTAAAAGGGGGGGGGGGGTTGGTATTACATTATTAGGAATGTTGGTGATAGCCTTTTGTTTGTTTGTTTAACCAGAGCCGGCCTGCAAAAAAGCAAAAATGCATGGAGGCGGACTTCCCGCATCCCCAGCAGACAGTGATAGTTGTGATTCTATGCCTGTGTCTCAACCAGAAGAAGAGATATGTCATTCTACGCCACAGCTACAAGCCCCTAACTCTGCAAACTCTCAGAATATGAACGATGTTTATCTGGATATGGTGCAGGCATGGGAGAAGCCTATCCAAAATTTCAGGGCTGTGGAATACTATCATCGATATAGATTTGTTAATCTTGACCGAATCCAGTCTTTTGTAGATGCTATAGAGGCTATTCATAATGCGATACAGACTCTTTTGAATAATGTTGCTAGGGACATAGGCCCAAACGATTTTGTTCATCTCTGGTTGGATGCAGAGGGGTTAAATCATCCTCTCTTTTCTCTTAGGAGGCGTGTGAATGAATTAAATGCTGATGATTTTCTGACCAGTGTTGAAAACCTGCTTCAAAGTAAGGCAGAGATATTGTGGGGGGGTAATTTACAATTAGTGGTTACCGTCGTGAAGAACAAGGAGGGGGGAGGGCTTAGGAAGTTAAACACTGTGCTGCTCACCAGAGTGCTGGAGAAAAAAAGACAACACCTAGTAGATTTCAATGTGGGAGGTGAATTTCTGTGTTTTGCTAGCTGTTTGCTCTGGCTGATTGGTGTGGATGTTAGAAATCAAGAAATTATTACCAGGGCCAGGGAACTTCACAGCAGACTGGGTGTTTCCACAGAAAATAGGATTGACTTTTGTCAGATACACCTCTTTGAAGAAGCTTTAAGGGTCACTATAAAGATCTTGTTTTATATGCAGGACGGGTGGAGGTTTTTTGTCACAGGTAGCCCACAGCAAGAAAAAATAGTGTTTATATTGTTACACGACAAGCATTACTATGGCATCAAAAATATCAAGGGCTTCCTGGGTGAACGCTATTTCTGTAAATTCTGCCACACACCTTACCACCACAAATTTAGTCATGGCTGTCAATATATCTGCAGAGCATGCCTCAGGCAAGAATGTCAGCAGGTAGAGGAGGAGAAGACGCGCTGCTGTAGGTGCAAAGAGCTTTGCCGGTCTAAGGTGTGTCTTGAAAGACACACACAGCTCGCTATGGAGGGAAAAGTTGACTGTAAGAATAAAGAATATTGTAAAACGTGTGGGGTTTACATCTTTAACCCCCACAAAAAGTGCAAGGAAACCAAGTGTGGACAGTGCTCTGAGAAGGTTGAAAGCTTGGAAGGGCATTTATGCTTTCTGAAATCGTTGGTCCGACCGCGAATTGGCGAAATATACATCATTTATGATTTTGAATGCTGTCAAGAGACAGGCACCCATATACCTAATTATGCCTGCGCCAGGGATATGTTGAAGGATGGGTATGATAAAGATGTTGTGAGGTGGGATTGTTATGGTATTAGATGCCTGGAGCAGTTTGTAAAGACATTTATAAATCATGAGTTTAAAGGATGTACTTTTATCGCTCACAACTCCAAAGGTTATGATGGGTACCTAGTACTGAGGCAGCTGATCCGTGAAAAGGTTAGGGTTCAACTTATAAGTCAGGGGGGGAAACTGCTGTGTATCACCCTTCCGGATTATAAGATTCGGTTTATTGATAGCCTCTCATTTTTGCCCCTTAAATTAAGCAAATTACCCAAAGCTATGGGGTTTCAAGGCAGCAAAGGATATTTCCCCCACTTGTTCAATACAATGACCAATCAAGACTACATGGGACCACTCCCTGAAACCAAGTATTACAGCCCTGAAACCATGATGCCCAGGGAGAGAGAAGAATTCATGAAGTGGCACGCTGCTAATACAGGTACTGTGTTTAAACTAAAGAAGGCTCTGGCTTACTATTGCAGACAAGATGTAGATATATTAAGAGAGGCCTGTATTCAATTTAGGGAACAGGTGATGAAAATGACTGAGCGTGAGTGTCTCAGGGGGGTCGGGGGGGATATTGTTGAGGAGATAGAGATTTGATGCATTGACCCCTTCCAATATATCACATTGGCATCTGTCTGCATGGCACAGTACCTGTTCATGTATTTGAAGAGCAATACCATTGCATTAGCTCCTTTGGACAGTTATCACAAGACACAGAAAAGGTATTCAGCTCCAGCGATTCAATGGTTGTTGCATATAGAGCACACTGAGAAACTCAATATTCAGCATGCTCTGAAGGGGGGTGAAAAGCAAGTAGGCAAATATTTTTTGGATGGCTTTGCTGTCATAAATGGAACTCCCACAGCTTTTGAATTTCACGGTTGTTTTTTTCATGGGTGCCCTGTCTGCTACTCTGAAAAAGACTTCAACAAATTACTTGATTCAACATATGGTAGCCTGCACAACCGTACTAAGATTAAAGAAGAGTACCTCAGGGACCAGGGTTATGCTGTGCGCTGCATCTGGGAACACGAATGGAGGGCCATGGTGGAGGATGACACCTCTTTGAAGCAGTTTCTAGTTGAGAATAAGCTCCCAACTCCTTTGAATCCTCGAGATGCTTTTTTTGGTGGTAGAACAAATGCTACATGCCTGTACTACAAACCAAAACCTGGTGAACAAATCTTATACTACGATTTCACCAGTTTGTACCCTTTTGTGAATAAGACCAAGGAGTACCCAATTGGCCATCCGCAAATCATCTACCAAAACTTTGGGGACATAAAGCAATATTTTGGGTTAGCCAAAGTCAAAGTGTACCCACCAAGGAATCTCTATTTCCCAGTCCTACCCCACAAATCAGGGAGGCAAATTAATGTTTAGTTTGTGTGCAACCTGCACAGAAAAACTGCAAACCACCCCCTGTAAACACAGTGATGAGGAAAGAGCTCTGACTGGGACATGGTGTACTGTTGAATTGAATGTAGCTTTAGAAAAAGGTTACAGAATTGTTGAAATCTATGAGATCTGGCATTTTGAAAGAACATCAAATGAGCTATTTTCAGGTTATATGAACACGCATCTCAGACAGAAACAGGAGGCCAGTGGTTACCCTGACTGGTGCAAAACAGAACAGGATAAAGAGCAATATATTCAGGGTTATGAAAAGATGGAAGGTGTCCACTTAGGACGTGACCACATTGAAGTAAATCCTGCTAAAAGACAGATTGCCAAACTCTTTTTAAATTCGTTGTGGGGCAAGTTTGGCCAGAGCACCAATCACCTGACCACATCCATGGTGACAAACCCTGAGGATTTATTCGAATACCTTTTTGTGCCCTATTATGATGTTTCCTCATGTGAGTTTGTGGATACAGCGACAGCCGTTGTGACGTGGAAAACAGCCAAGAACCACCCCATCAAATCCACATGCACTAATGTATTCATTGCCAGCTTTACAACGGCTTATGCACGGCTGGAATTATACAGGCTACTGGATGGGCTGGGCGATAGGTGCCTGTACCATGACACTGATTCAGTCATTTTTGTAAGTAGAGAGGGGGCGTGGACACCTCCTTTGGGTGATTATTTAGGACAGCTGACAAGTGAGATTCCACCAAACACTACGATAACAGAGTTTGTTGTGGCCGGTCCCAAAACGTATGCTTATGCTTTGTCCAACGGTGAAGCGGTGCTAAAGGTGAAGGGAATCACGCTAAACTGTGGTAATAGCAATAAGGTTAATTTTGACAGCTTGAAAGATTTGGTAGATGATCATTGTCTGTCTGGTGCAGAGAGAAAAAAAGAGATCAGGGTAGAACAGTTGGGGATTGTTAGGGTTAAGAAACAGTGGACCCTAGAAACGCGGGTCCTCCGAAAAACTCTAAAAGTAGTGTATAATAAAAGGTTATTAAAGAGTGCGGATTACTGTACGCTGCCTTACGGCTATTAAGGATGGTGGAAAATATTGCACAATTTGTACACCCTTTCTCCTGTATTATAAGCGGGCCGTCCAATTCTGGCAAATCTTTTTTTATCAAACAAATGTTAGAACATGACGATGTTGCGTTGTCTTAAATGCCTCAAAATATTGTATGGTTTTATAGCTGTTGGCAACCTCTGTACAAAGAACTGCTTAATAAATTCCCTTATATTAAGTTTATGGAGGGACTTCCGTCTTCTTTTGAAGATGATATTTTGTTTCCGCCAAATCAAATCACTCTAGCCGTGATAGATGATCTCATGTCATCGGCCGGTGACAGCGATCAAATAGAGAAGGCTTTTACACAGTACGTTCATCACAGAAACCTGAGCATTATTCTCATACTACAAAACCTGTTTTTTCAAGGTAAGAAAATGAGAACAATAGCTCTGAATTCCAAATATTTGGTTTTATTCAGCAGCCCTCATGATCAGATGCAAATTGTCACACTGGCCAGGCAGATGTACCCCACTAACACAAAGTATTTTTTAGAAGTATTCCAAGATGCCACTCGCAAACAACACGGGTACCTTTTGGTAGATTTGTCAGCCACCACTCCAGAATCCTACAGATTGAGAACAGGCCTCTTCCCACCTGATTGGCCTACTGTTTACACAATGAAAAAGAAGTGTAAAAAGCAGTAGCCCAGTTATCTTAGCACTACTTCATTTAAGATGTCAGAGAGGGTACGTAGAAATTGGGGGCTTTTAAAAATCTTAGTAAAGGCCGGACCAAGACAGAGAAAAGCCATCTTATGCAATGCTAATAATGACCTGGTGGGGGCAATAGCAGAAATAGCTCTGAACACCCTAAAAGGAAACCTTCCTCTGAAACCTTCACAATTCCGGTCTCTAAAGAGAAAGAAAGGTGTCATTAAAAAGTTGAGTGATAGAAAGGTCTCACTCAAAAAGAAGAAGCAGATCATACTTCAGTCGGGTGGTTTTATCGGTCCCTTACTAGGGACAGCTATTCCGCTGTTGACTAGCCTGTTAGCTGGATAAACCATGGACCATGCCGAGAAAATGTATCTGGTGTCGCGTCATCAGATGGATCAGCTACAGGGCAGGCCGCCTACTATGGGGGCTATAGCCACTAACCGGTTGGATGATGAGATGCGTACCATTCTTCAGAGAGCTGATTTGTGTGAGGATGACAAGATTAAGCTCTACAATTCTGCACTGCAGAGGTATCTAAGACTGACCAGGCAAAATGAGTCTGAAAAGGACAGACTGAATCTCATTTATCCACCGGAAGAGCCTCGGCCACTTCCAACATTACCAGAACAGCCACCACAGCCATCTCCGCAGGACACAGGGATGGATGAGATCCTAAGGGGTGTGAGCACCCATTACAGGAAAAATGCGGAACTTTTGCTGAACAAAATGAAACAGCATCAGGACGTCTCAACCTGGGATGATCGCGGTACCTTTTTATACAAAGGGGTCCCTATTCCTGGTACTAATATTTTAGACTTGGTGAAAGGAGCCTCGCAACACCGAGCCCCTACTGAGAAGCGGAAACCTAAAGGCTGGGATGACTTTATGAATGCTATGGCAGAGGTGAATGTTCCAACCTCTGTGTTGGGGTCTACAACTGTTAAAGAGCAAATAGAAAAGTTGAAAGATTCTCTGGTTGTTAAGGATGAAACTGCTACTAGCCCCGTCTCTGTTATGACAGCCCCCTTTGGGACTCAGAAGCCTCTGATTACCGGTACCCCCTCTAGCCCTTGGTCATTAAATCCTAGAAGTAGGTTCAGGTTTGGTGACTGGCTCAATTTGTAAAATGAATAAAAACACAGTGAAACAAGTAAAAACGTTTAAGTCTTTTTCTTTATTTTACAGTAAGGCAGGCATGTCTTCATGCATTGGTGACAGTTACAGGCTCCAAGCCCCCTTCCCACCTTTATAGTTTTTACAAACAGCTTTACCATTTGATCATTTTTAATATTGGCATTGGAGTACATCTTTAAAATATTTTCATAGACCACTCCTTTAGACCGGTTCAGTAGAAAAAACGCACAGTGTTGCCCGCAGGTCACAGCGCTGGTGTCAACGCTTTTAATATAGGATATTATTGCTTTGACAAGATATGCAGAACTGTCTGGTATTTTTAGAGTTAATTCAGAAGACAGAAAAGGAGGAGCTTCTTGAGGAAAGCCCGGGAAAGAAAAGGAAGTAAATCTTTGGCCTCCAGCCTAATTGGAAGACGTAATTCATGACTGTAAAATAAGGGAGGGGTATAGCAATGAAAAGGAAGACGCAAGCCAGAGAAATTCAGTTTCTGGCATCTGTCCATGTAAGTGCCAAGGTTATTTTTGCAATAAATGGATTCTAGAGGTAAAGGCCTCATGTTTCTCATTAAAGGCAATCTTCCTTTGGAACCATAACATCATGCCAGAAACTAAACCCTTTTCAACCAAATGGAGGTGCATTACCCCCACCTCTTTCTCTGAGGCTGGAGTGAGAATAAGAAGAATTCAGGGGGAGGACAATCTATCATGAAACGGGAGTTGCTAAATACAGTCCGGCAGCTGCTAATATCCCAGAGGGGGAGGTAACAGATAGCATGCTGTGGGAAGATGAATTTGGGCAGACGAATGAAAATCGGTGGACAAACAACGGACAAACTGCCACTCAAGGCCTGGGTGAGTTACTGGAAATATCTCAAACCCCAGGGGAGAGAGGCAGAGACCCACCCCTGAACAGAGAAGCCTACAGCCACTCCAGTTCGTATCAGACAGCCTTTCAGACTCTGTCTTCCTCTATCAGGGACCCCAGCCCTGAAGAGAGAGGGAATCCATGTCTGAGGCCTGTGCAACAATAGGGAGTATGGCATTCGAAGCAGGCAGGGAGCAGACGACTTTTGAGCTCACCACAGCTGATAGGGACCTTGTGACAGATTGGGGTGGTGCAGGGCCCAGGAGATCAGCAGCTAGAGGGAAGACGGCCACAACAAGGAGATTGGCCCCAGCCCCTGAACGTGCAACCCCTGGGCTTAAACCAGCAACCAGGATGGGGCCAGCAGCAGCAACAGCCACAGTGGGGGGCCCAACAACATATAATTACTCCATTCAGAGCAACCTTCGATGGGGACCCAGAGAAGGTGATTTTTTTCCTCAACCAAGTACGCTCTCACTTGAATCGCTGGGCTTATCTCTACCCAGACCCAGGGGCTATGGTCGATGTGATTGCGTCCGGCCTAGAGGGAGAAGCATCCGAATGGCTGAACAATTTATATAATGAGCAAGCCCCAGAATTGGAAGACCCCCCAACTCTTCCTCCTGGGTCTGAAAGAAAGATTTGAGGACCCATCCCTTGACTTAAAAGCAAGAGAACAAATCCACAAAATAAAACAAGCCGGCAGGCCTGCCCTGGAGTACGTGCGAGAGTTTCGCAAGATAGCAGGTCGGATAGAGGGGTGGCCAGAGCAGTCCCTAATCCATCACTTCATTGAGGGATTAGATGATCACCTCTCCCAGGCCTGCATTATTCGAGCAGTACCTGACCGACTGCACGAGTGGTACCAGACAATGGTGAAGCTAGATGTTCAGCTCGCCCGCTATGAAAAGCCTTCCCCACCTGAATCTGAGCAGCAACCAGAGCAATCCGAACAACAATCACCCCCACGAGACCCTCCGGCTACCACGATGACTGAAAGAACCGGGCCACCTGTAAGCGCGTCAATAAAGTGTTTCCGGTGCGGAAACAAGGGACATCGAGCAGCAAACTGTCCAGTCCCCTACCCCCAACTGCAGAGCAGTCCGGAACCAACGAAGAGAAGGAGACCTGCCCAGAGGTTAATGAGAGAAAAATCCAACCGGGCCACACAAGCACCTGTTACCCAGATTACACCTCCCACACAAGAGAACGGCGGGGCTCCAGGTGGACCCGCCCCTGCTCTACCCTCCTTTGATGGCGACGACGAAGGGGAGAACGACCCGATGGTGAGTCGACAAATCCCATCTTTTTCACTGGCCGCCAAGCTTACAATCCCTAAGTCGGGGGCACAAATAGACTTAAACGTACTAATTGATTCTGGATGCACCCGATGCATTATTAGCCTACCCTTTACCATGAAAATGGGCATACGGGCAAAACAACTCTCCAACCCTGTGAGGTTCGAGCAAGCTGACGGCTCCCTAATGGGAGGGACTTTAGTCACACAAATAACTGAGCCCCTACGCCTAAAAATAGGGGCACACTGGGAATTTATTCGGTTCCTGGTGGCCCCAAAAATGACTGAGACTGTGATTCTAGGCTGTGAGACTACCTATAGGGCCTGAGCCTCCCACTGATTCAAATGACGTTGCGGGACACTTTAGGCCACCTAATGAGCGAGCACTCATAGCTGCCTTACCGTCACCAGATGAATCACTCATCCCCAATGAATACCGGGACTTAGCAGAGGCATTTAGTGAAAATGAATGCGATGTCCTACCCCCTCACAGACCCAATGACTGTTCTATCGAACTGGTGCCAGGAGCCAAACTTCCACGCCGAAGAATGTATGCCATGTCCCCCCTCGAGATGGAAGAGATGCAGCAATACGTGAATAAAAACTTAGCGAGGGGGTTCATTGAACGGGCCAAATCTACTGTGGGAGCCCCCGTGTTATTTAAAGAAAAAAAAGATGAGTCTCTTCGTCTCTGCGTAGACTATAAGGGCCTCAATGCTGTGAGTGTGGAAAACAGATACCCCCTCCCCCTCCTAAAGGACTTATTAACTCATCTGGCTAAGGGGAGTGTCTTCACTAAATTAGACCTGAGAGAGGCGTACTACCGAGTGAGAATAAAAGAAGGAGATGAGTGGAAAACTGCCTTCAACTGCCCCATGGGGAGCTATCAATTTAAAGTCATGCCATTCGGACTACAGGGGGCCCCAGCCGTATTCATGCAGTTGATTAATGAGGTCCTACATGAACACTTGTACAAAGGGGTTCTGGTGTACCTTGACGATATCCTTATATACAGCACGAATATGACTGAACACGTAAAGCTGGTGAGAGAAGTATTAAAGAAACTACTAAATGCCAAGCTTTATGCCAAATTGTCAAAATGTGAATTTCACCAGACCCGATTAGATTACCTCGGCTACAGAATCTCCAACGAAGGCATTGAGATGGATCCAGCCAAGGTGAAAACTATAATCGAATGGCAGCCCCCAAAAACCCGCAAACAACTCCAGAGCTTTCTAGGTTTTGCCAACTTCTACCGTCAATTCATCCCCTCTTTTGCCAAAATTGCCCTACCCCTTACAGATTTACTCAAAACAGGGGAAAAAGGAGGGAAGCCGCAACCGGGCCAACCACTAACATGGACTATGAGCTGTCAAACAGCTTTTGAGAATTTAAAAAGACTATTTGCTGCCGAACTGGTCCTAAAGCACCCCTGTATAGGGGAGCCCTTTGTAATTCAAGCCAACGCCAGTGATGTGGCAGTTGGAGCTGTATTGCTTCAAAAGAACAAGAATGGAGTCCTGCAACCCTGCGCCTACACCTCCAAAAAATTTACGGAAAGTGAACGGAGATGGGCAATATGGGAGAAGGAGGCCTTCGCAATTAGATGGGGGCTATTAAACTGGCGACACTACCTGGAGGGGAGCAAGGTGCCATTCGAAGTATGGACAGATCACAAAAACCTAGAGGCACTGAAAACTCCCCGCAAATTGTCCCCAAAGCAAGTACGGTGGGCACAGTACTTTAACCGCTTCAACTTTACTCTAAAGTACATCCCAGGGGGAAAAAACTTCCTAGCTGATGCGCTATCGAGATTGCCCCAATACAAAAGCGAACGTGAAGAAGTTAATGAGGCGATTATCTCCAACCCACAACCTGTTGCACAAATCACGCCTCGCAGGGTCCCAAATCTGGATGACCCTGGAGCAAAGAAAATAAAACGAGAGCTCCTCAACGATCAATGGTTCAAAGATAATCAAACCTCCTTGACGTGCCGGGATGGTTTGGCTTACAAAGGGGGGAAACTGTATTTGCTCGAATCCCTCCGTCTCAATGCTCTCAAACACAGCCATGATGTTAAACAGGCTGGACACTTTGGATATCTCAAAACACTACATCTCACCCGCCGGCAATTTTGGTGGCCTAGACTGAAACGAGATGTGGAAAACTATGTGAAGAGTTGTACTGTATGTGCCACAATGAAAAGAATACCAGGGAAAACCCCTTGATTACTGCAGCCGGTGGCAGACCCTTCCCAACCCTGGGAAGAAATAGCTATGGACTTTATCGTAGACCTACCTGAAAGTAGAGGAAATACTGTCATCTGGACTGTAATAGACCTGTTTTCGAAGCAGGCTCATTTCATCGCCTGCAAAGGACTCCCATCCACCCAACGACTGACTAAATTGTTCCTGAAACATATCTACCGACTGCACGGCGCCCCTAAGCGAATAATCTCAGACGGGGGGTGCCCGTTCACAGCAAAGTTTTGGAGGAGTTTTCTTAAATTAATTGGATCATCTCAAGGCTTATCATCCGCTTTTCATCCGGCCACCAACGGAGCTGCAGAAGCCGCTAACAAAATGGTGGAGCAATATCTCAGATGCTACGTGTCCTATCAACAGACGAACTGGACTGACCTCCTCCCTTTTGCAGAGGTGGCGTACAATAATTCTGTGCACAGCAGCACTGGCTACACACCTTTCAGAGTAGCCACAAGCAAAGAGTTTGGTCCAATACCTGAATACCCTCAGATGCCAACAGCTTCCCAGACACTTGACCAATGGGTGAGGGGATGGGAAGAAGTTTGGAGAAACACGAAGACTGCTTTAAAAAAGACTTTTGAAACCTATAAAAAGCAAGCTGATAAAAAGAGAGCTCCCCAAAGAACGTTTCAAGTTGGGGAAGAGGTTTATCTGTCGACCAAATATTTGCGCCTCAAATTACCCAGTAAGAAGTTAGGACCGAAATTCTTAGGGCCTTTTCCTATCATAAAGGTCATCAATCTGGTCACAGTAAAACTGAAACTCCCTAGGCTTTTGGGTAAAATCCACCCTGTCTTCCATAGTAGCTTGTTAAAACCTTATCGGGGTTCCACTTTAAGACCTCCCCTGAAGAAAGCACCTGGGCCCCTCGTAGTTGCAGGGCAAACCCATTACGAAGCGAAACGTGTTCTTGATTCTAGAATTTTTAAAGGGAAATTGCAGTACCTAGTACAATGGAAGGGATACCCGTTATCTGAAGCTACTTGGGTGAAATCCAGTGAGGTGAAAGCTGACAGGCTCGTCAAAAGGTTTCATACGAAACAAACCGAAAACTAATCATTAATATATGCTTTTGCTTACATTACAGGATCTGTCCTTTTTGTAAGGGAGGCCGGATGTCAACGCTGTTAATATAGGATATTATTGCTTTGACAAGATATGCAGAACTGTCTGGTATTTTTAGAGTTAATTCAGAAGACAGAAAAGGAGGAGCTTCTTGAGGAAAGCCCGGGAAAGAGAAGGAAGTAAATCTTTGGCCTCCAGCCTAATTGGAAGACATAATTCATGACTGTAAAATAAGGGAGGGGTATAGCAATGAAAAGGAAGACGCAAGCCAGAGAAATTCAGTTTCTGGCATCCGTCCATGTAAGTGCCAAGGTTATTTTTGCAATAAATGGATTCTAGAGGTAAAGGCCTCATGTTTCTCATTAAAGGCAATCTTCCTTTGGAACCATAACAGCTGGGGTGTTGCAGTTGACACTGGTGAAATGTGTACTTCTCAGCTTGCTGCTCTAAAAACATCACTATGGAGCCAGGAAAGTCAGGGCTATCCGGCGGCCTTCCATAAGAATCAAAAAATTCGCCATATCCGGGAGATGGGAAGTAGAGGGCCAGCCAGTGTTCACCAGGCAGATTGTGAGGATGGGTATTTACAATTAATCCAAAAGGTCTTTTGGAGATTTGTCTCTGGGGTAGCAGGTCACAAGGGTAGACCCCTAGAAAGGCAGTATTTCCAGAGAACAAGTGGAGGAGCTGCAGTGTGTCCATACTCACATATAATCAAAAAGCACATTCCTTGTGTGACTTATTTCAATAAGGTTTTCAAAGATTGCATAGAGAATCATGTTGACGGTGTTGGGGAGGGGTTGTGCAAATCTAATTTCGGCTCTGAGGTTACCGTTCCTGATCAAAGAATAGTGCTCAGAGCACCCCTGATCAGGACTCAAGTCAAAACAATACAAAGTATACCCTCGGTTAAACTCTTCCCGGCTGATTAACAGTGGCCTGTCTTTCATGCCTTTGCCTGTGGCTTGCACCATCTGCATGTACTCTCTCACAAAAAGACCGTGCTCATAATCAGGCTGAAGAGGCTTTGTGGGGATCTGCTCGCCATCACAATGAAGGGCGCAAAAATTGACATTGCAGTGTTGAAAATTGAACGGGTTTCTTTCATAATCCACACTAAAAGATGCATTGTCCACAAACCCAATCACTAATTGTTTAGGTAGCTGCCCCAGAAATAGATTTTCCTGATTACACACAAGGCTACCTGCAGGAATGCTGTAAACCTTCATCCCCACTCGATCAATGGGGTATTTGGCATTGGAGGTGAGCAAAGCTTCTGCATGGCCAAGGCGCACTCCCGGGGCTACTTTTACACGTTTTACAAAGAGAGAAGCCGCCAGGAGTTGCACTTTGTAATTCTCATTGCCATCCTTCATCACGCAAAATTCATTTCTGCTTCTTGTGAGTTTGACTTTCACATCAACGCCGTTAATTAGCAGCCTGTCTTGGGCACTATTAGACGTGTGGATAAAAATTAAAAAAATTAATTATATAGAGAGCCCCAATTGGCTATCCATATTAGAGATATTTATGCACCCCAAATTCATAAATTTAGGAAGAGTAACCACATATAAAGATATCTTAGACGAGAATGGAGACCTGAAACAAGGAAAAGACTATTAGAAGATGGTATAGAGTTGGAATGGTGGGCATACTTACAAATACAGTCGTGATACAGAAAAGACAAAAAAGAACCAGGGATAAAATTAGAGTATACCCAATGAGATAAAATCCTTCTAGGAACAGAAGATCAAATGATAAAAAAGATATATCAATATTTATTAGAACAAGATTTGTTAGAAGAACAGGTAAAAGAAACAATGTTAATTTGGAGCAAAAATTTTGGTTATAATATTGACTTAGATAATTGGCAATCATTATGGGACAGAAATAGGAGGTTAACGCTAGCCACCTCTTATAAAGAAAATCTATACAAGATGTTTTATAGATGGCACCTTCCCCCTACAAGGCTAGCAAAAATAGATTAAAAAATCTCACCGACATGCTGGAAATGTAGAAGGTTTCCAGGGACTTATTATCACATGTGGTGGGAATGTTCAAAAGCGAAACTTTTTTGGCACCAGAGAAAAAATTGGCTGGAAGAAATACTACTACAAAAAATTGATTTAAAACCAGAAATCTTCTTATTAGGGATTATTAATGATAAATTTAGCAAAGCATCTTTCTACTTACTATTGCATATTTTAACTGCAGCAAGATTGGCATATGCCCAAAAATGTAAAAGAAAGGAAGCCCCCACTGAAGAAGAAATAATAAATAAAATTTTGTCCTGCGCTGAAATGGACAGGTTAACTCTAGAGATCAAAAATAAAACTGAAACAGAGTATTATGAAATTTGGAAAAATTTGTACGATTGGTTAGAGATAAGGAGGATCGCTGAGATGATTATTGATTATTGATTGATTAGTAGATAACGCAAGGACTTCCTATTAGCATCTATATCAGGACACAACGGAAAGATATGTAAATACAGAAGTTTTTTACAGAAGTTATATGTACAGCTTGTTATATTCTGTCCTGTTATAGAAGGTATTTTAAGTTTCTGTTTTTCTTTCTGTAATAGCAGTGTTATACCCAGGGAGGTTGAATTATGTCCACTTTTGTTTTTAAATGTACATTTAATAAAATCATTTATTAAAAAATAAAATAAAAAAAAATTAGCAGCCTGTCTTGAAAAAACAGATCGCTATGCAGAGGCCCTAGCAGGTCCCATTTACGACTACCGGCCGTGTGTCTTGCTCTCGCTTTGAAACCGGAGTTCCCAGCGGCTGTCAGTAGAGTACTCTCCATGAGGTCCGAGTCATCTTTGTAAAACCCCCCAACTGTAAATTGGGTACCCAGCGCATAACCACCAAAGTTCAGAATCAGTTCAATCATGGCCCGATAAGAATAGCAATGATGGCTCTGTGTAATGAGCCGATCTCCCAAGGTAACATCCAGCTGGTTAAACAGTGATGCTATGGGGTAGTTGGTCAGGGCCACCCTTGTCCCATCATCAATATCTGCCCCGTCAGCCTTTACAATCTTGCAACTCACATACAGCAGGGTGTTGTTTAAATCCGTGTAATGCTCACCATGCCCCGTGATAAAAACTTCCAGGGGAGCGTTGGGTGCTAGCGCTGATAAAGGAGGGATCTCGACATAGGTACTGTTTTCAATACTGGTCTGTGTAGGCGCCAGTTGAAAAAGATCCAGTTCTGATTTAACACATTCCTCTGAAGCAGAATGAATAAATGACATATTGTATTAGAATATGTCTTCCTTGTCACACGTCTCCTCTTGGTATGACAGGTCTTTTTCACAAGTCTTCTCTTTTTAAACGGAATAGGCGGGCCCAATGCATAATTTTTCCTGGCTACGAACATCCCTGATCCATCCTGCCCCCTCTCAACAACAAGATGCAAGATGCCCCGCAACATCTCTGGCAATGTTTTCGGCAGCAGATTTGACATGCGGCTTAATGATTTCTAATCCTCGCCTCAAAAAAGGCATTGCTTTTCGAAAAAGCCCACGGAACAGACCCCCTAAACCTGTCCCGTACATAATGGGGGCTCCTCGGAAGCCTGGAAGGCCGCCACCGGCTTGTGCCCTGTAGTAAGCCACGTAGTCTTGAGGGCTCCCGTGCTCCTTGATTACAACCATCCTTCACTTTTGCGAGGCCTAAAATGAAGCTTGACAATCACCTTCCCGTGATAAAAATGCACGTTTTTGTCCTGGTTGGTTTTGATTTCTATAGTAACGGTATTGATGTGATGTTTGCTGACTGGTACATAATGTGGACGGTCATAGGTCATTGTGATGAAATCATTGTCTTGCCCTCGCACAGGCACACAGCGCAGTAATGGCACATAGAAGTCACCCACTATCTGGAGCTCTACAATGTCTGTGTAAACATATAAGGTGCTGAATCCAGGGAACATACCTAACAGATGTCCAAGTTCTCCACTAACTAGCATGGTATGCGGTTCATCCCCTTTAAGATTAATTTTTCGACCCACTGAATCATAATGTAGGGTTGTCTTAGGTCCGTCCTTGGCATTTGATATAAGCTTGTTCATATTTTCTAACAGTTGTCAGAGGCTGCTATAGTACCCGCTTCTCAAACAAAAATGCCAGCTCTTTCTCTCGTTAGCAATTTCAAAATATCCAGGAGAAGTTAATGTGTGCCAACTATGTGGATACTGTATCTCTGCTAGCCCTACTTCCCATGACCCTGGAAGATCCAACGATCTCGATAATTGAATAGTAAAATTAGAATTTTTGTTTTGGGGGAGAATTGCTGCTGATGCATTGCTGGGAAGGGTGATGTAAAACTCCGCCATATCAAAGATGTTGTACTTCAGTCTCCTTAACCCAACTGTTGAACTTCTCTGGCCATCCAGTCCATTTGACTAGAAACTCTCTGTGTCTCCCCCGCCCTCTTTTTTGGATAATTTTCTCTATTCTGTATATGCACTGTTGGTCAGCAGGAACCTTCTGGAGCTCCTCAAAGTAAAAAGCCCCCTTTACAGGGTCACCTGTGTAATCATTTAATCTATACACCACTCTTTCCCCCCTTGTCTCCAGTTCTTTGACGATGAATATCTCATTCGTATAGGTTTGCTGATAGCCCTTTTCAAACTTACCCTTCAGTCTGGATACCCTGACATGATCTCCCATCTTAAGACATTTTTCCTTTCTTTTACTTTTTAAAGATACCCCATAAAGCCTCATCCACACATCCCTTTCATTAGACAAATTTACGGTGTTAGGAGCAGTCCCGATGCTACGGTGGTAAGTGCTATTGTACCCCTGAAGAGTATCTGCCAAAATGTCCACATACCGATGGGTATTTCTAGCTGTGAAATATCTCCAGAGTTTGTTTTTTAGGGTTCTGTTAAACTTCTCTATAACGGCTGCTTTAGTTTCACTATGAGTGACAAAATGATGAATGCCATAACGTGCTAAAAGTTTCTTCAACGGAATATTCAAGAACTCGTTACCTGCATCTGTCTGTATTTTTCACGGTGCGCGTCCTGTTTCAAAGATATTCTGGAAGGTGGATGTAACTTCCCTCCCTGTTTTATCAGATAAAGGGGAGGCCCAGGCATATTTAGATAACACATCGATAACTGCTAAGATGTACTTTTTTCCATGGTTCTCCTTAGAAAATTTGGAGACATCTATGAGGTCAGCCTGCCACTGATGATCTAATCCAGACACTACTGTTTTATTTCTAGGAAAATTAATTCTTGCAGGCTTATGAAGCATATAAGCGTCTTGCCCTGACAGCCACGTCTTGACTTGCTTCATGGTCAGGTTTTTATCATGTTTTCTAGCTTCCTGAAAAAGGGTATTCACACCTCCATAACTCCCTACACATCCTGGTGTATAATAAATATGGCTTAGAAGCTTTTCATGCATCATTATACTGAAAGACCACTGACAAATGGTCAAGCGTTGACGTTAACACAGTCTTTTATTGGTTATACAGAGTTCAGAGGGGGCATGGCTCCACCATCAGAAAAATACCCCTCATCACCACTGTCAGAATCAGAAGATAAAGGACCATAACACGCTATTTGACAATACGTTGACCTGCCTGTACCCCACAAATCATGTCCGCAATCGCAAGCAAACCAGTCTTTACACAAATTGCAGCTCTTTAACTCACAGGGTAGATAGCGTGGTCTCTGGGATAGCTCAGAACCCCGGTTATAGTCTAGATCAGAAAAATCTGCAGAAGCTTTGTGACCGCGGCGATTACCACAGGAATATAAAATCGGGGTGTCTTGAAGTGTTTGCTATCTAGGTGTTATTAATTTGTAGTCTGCAAAATATAAAACACATCCTGTTAGTGTGCTATCCGCTTCAGCAGCATTTACATTATCATAAATAAAAACATATTTACTTACCATTGCTGGGAGATAATGTAGCATCATTCACCATTTCACAGGCTGTCCGGTAAGTACTCTGCACCTCATCGTTAAAGTTACAACACACCATGCTACAGCCGTGCAAAACTGGTCTGAATAAAAATTTGTCTTTATCATAACCCCTGCAACAGATTTTGTTGCATTCTGCCGGCTGGGGCCTTGTGTCAGAGCGTGCGACGCTAGCTTTTGCTGTTGTTTTAAAAACAGCTTTGGAATCAGCGGTTGCCATCTTCAAAAGACTGCTGGAATTAAATCGCTAGCTGTTCAGGCCTGCCCGCACAAACTCCCCTGCCCCTTGCAATGACACGTCCTTGAGCCTTGCGCATGCCCAGAATCACAGGGGGTATGACATGCCCGGGCATGTCCCGAACAAGGCCTAACCCCCCCCTTTTTTTTTTTACTAGCAGACACAAACACGCATGCCCCAGAATCACGGTCCTGACATGCCAGAACAAGGCTTAACCCATACTTGCCGCCTGGCTTCTTGCTGCTTGTGAGCATTTTAATTCCTGTTAATATTCCTTGTCTTTTGCTGTAGGGGGAGGCAGAATAAATTTTATTAAGGCCGTGCTTCGAACGGTTACGTGTACATGGGGATTTGAGGGTGCAATTGGCAAAATATGTGTCTTTAGATTTTTACAAAGGTAAAAACCAGGTTTTAAAAGGGTTGTGGTTTGTTTTTTCCCCTGTATTTGAGGAAATGATTTTAAAACCGCCTAGAAATAAATACCTTTTAGAAAAAAGGGGGGTTAAATGCAGGGCCTGGCTGCCTTTTAGGGGCTCCTTTTTCCCCCAGCTTTTGAGGCACTGATTTTTAAAACTCCACAAAAATTAAAAGCATCATTAGGCTAGAATGATTAGAAATAAAAAGCATTTTTTATTTCACAGCTCCCAAAAGTAGGGCTTGTTTCCCAAAAACACAGGCCTCTGTTAATTATTCACTTTACTTAGCTTTTTTTGGTTTTGAATGTCCATAGAATTAGTTTAGGGTTAAGCTAATCATGTCCCCAGAGGCTTGACTGCCACATCTTTCTTGATGGGGTTAGGTTCAACACGCCTTATCTGAAAATAGGGCTGTTAGAGCTACTCATGCTTATCTTGATGGGCTTAGGCCAACACGTCATATCCGACTAGGGTTATGACCTTGTGAGGCCTGCACCACGTGGGGGCTGGATTATGCACATCACATCCGGGGGAGGAGGGCTATGCACGTCATATCCGGAGGGTGGGGGCTGGGCACGTCACTTCCTCTTAGGGCCATGACCTGGTGACGTAATCAACACGTGGGTTTGTTTACTTTGATGACATCACTGATCAAAAGTGCTGATAATTTTCATTAAAAAAAGGTATACACTACTTCTACTATCACTTCTTCTCTATTAGTAAGAATTAAGTGCAGTATAGCTTTACGTCTACTTACCTCCTCCACCTTTTGGGTGACAAAGTTGTCTGCTAGGTTGGTTAGGAATCTCTTTGATCTCCCACTCGCTGCAGAGTTTGTCTCCCAGTTGATATCTGGATAGTTGAAGTCTCCCATTACCACTGTGGTATGCTTCCTACATACATTTGTTAACTGGTTGGCAAAGAGTTCATCTATTTCTTCTGATTGGTTGGGTGGTCTGTAATATACACCTATGGCAATGTCACTTTTTTTCCTCTTTTATATTGACCCATATACATTCTGGAGAGATTTTATTTTGGATCATGTGCATTTCTGTAGATATGTAGTGTTCTCTTACATATAGTGCAACTCCCCCTCCTCTTTTTTTAGACCTGTTTCTTTTGAACAATTTGTATCCATCCATCAGTCCATTCCAGTCATGGGTTTCATCCCACCAGGTTTCTGTAATGCCAACTATGTCATACCCACCCTCGTGTACTATTGCTTCTAGTTCGCCCTGTTTGTTCCCCAAGCTTTGAGCATTTGTATATAAGCATTTAAGACTTTTATGCCTGTCTGTGGGTATGTTTCCTGCATCTCCTGATTGTTGAGTTTTTCTTTTTTCTCATCACTGCGTACCTCATTGATTGATTTGTTTTCTTGGGATTTATGATTGTTTTTGGGTTCTAGAGATTCTAAAGATTGGTCACCCTTCCCCCTCAATTTTAGTTTAAAGCCCTCCTGATGAGTTGGGCCAATCTTTTTCTGAGTACATTTTTCCCTGTTTTCGTGAGGTGCAGCCCATCCCTTGCCAAGAGTCCTTCGCGTAGGAAATGCAGTCCATGATCCAGGAAACCAAAGTTTTCTTGGCAACACCAACCCTTTAGCCAATGGTTTATTTCTAAAATTCTTTTTTCCCTCAATGGGTGTTGGCCTTTCGTTGGGAGTACTGATGAGAACACTACTTGTGCTCCTAGCTTAACTTTATTGCCTAGTTGTTTGTAATCTCTCACTATTGTACTCAGGTTCTTTGTTCTGTCATTTGTCCCAATGTGGAGGAGGAGGAAAGGGTAGTAATCAGTAGGCCTAATTATTTTGGTTAGGTTCTCAGCCACAGGTTCTCAGCCACATGTTTGATTTTTGGTCCAGGGAGACAACATACCTGCCTGGATTGTATGTCTGGTCTGCAGAGGAATGATTCTGTTCCTTTGAGGATACAATCTCCTATTACCAACACTCGCCTTCCTTTTTGGGGGGCTGCAGTCTGGGGTGCTTTTCTGTTTATCTCAGGTGTGTTTGTTGATGTGACTTTTTTAGGGATATTTGAAGTGACTTTTTAAGGGATATTTGAACCTGTTTCTTTGCTAGGTGTCTGCATGTTTTCTTTGAGGGGGAGGTTGTGGGTCTGCATGTTTCCATCTAAGGGGAGAAATCGATTGCTCAGTTTTAATGGGGCTGCTTCTGACTGGGTTGGATTGGGCAGAAGGGGTTTGTTAGTTGCATGCTGCTTCTTTCTTTGAGTATTGTGTTTCCTTCTATGTGTGACATACCTCCATTTGTCTTCCTCCAAGGGTTTATCAGTCGGGTCAAATCCTCTGGGAGTTATTTGTTCATTATTTGGTTCGGTTTGGGTATAGCTTTCTTTTGTAGATTGGGATTTGGCTAGAGTTGCCTCTAAGTGCCTTACTTTTTCCTCTAATAGTCCACATAGTTTACATCTAATGCAAGTATAATCTGGGTGTTCTTTGGGCATAAGCACATACATGGAACATGTATTGCATACCATAATAGTATCAGTCGCCTGTTCCATGAGTTTGTTGTTTGAAAATCCCTCTTTTTGGTTGGTGGATGTGCTTTGCTGTTAGCCTTGTTTCTTCTTTCTCTGTTCTAGGTAATTGTGCCTGGTTTTTTTTTACTATCCTTTTATCTGCCTGTTTGTGCTAGTTTTTCTACCTTGTTATTTATTTAACCTTCTTACTATTATGTTAGTTTTATTTATCCTTTTCTTCCCTCTATTTTTTAAAAAATGTTTTTGAGCTCCAATTCCTTTTTATTCTTTACTGGGGGTCTTCCCTCCCTTCCTATTGGGACCTGAAACTTAATTGTTGCCTTCACTTCTGTTGCTCGCTGCTCCGGCCTCTTGTTGTTTTCTCTGCCGGCTTCCTTCTGTCCTTCGGTGTAAGGCCGGACATAAAACAAGACAGGACATAAAACAGGACATGAGTCTTAAATGCGTGTATTAGTTAGAAGAAGAAAAAAGGAAGTAAAAAATGTCAAACCACAAGTTCATCTGTCGGTCACATATGAGTGTCAAGCTTGAGGCTCTGTTGCAAGTAACCACATATGTCTCGTTTCTATGTCTCGCTCTCGACTGGTAGCTAACCACAAACGAACTGCAGGAAATCTTAAGAAATTTAGATGCTTTGGCAAGATACCTGTAACCTCGATCCATGAGAGGGGGACAAGATATTTCGCTATTCTAGCATAGCAACAGGGGGCTGTCATTCAAGTAACCAATCAATGCTAACAAGTTACATTTCCGTGTTTTGCTGCTTCTAAAAGAGTATATATGTACTTGTTATTCCATGAGAAGGTGTTCAGAGGTTGTTATGATTTTTGCTCTGAACCTTTGCGCAAATAAACCAACTTCTTTTGATTCCGTGGTCTGAGTCCTGTGGTTTTCTGCAACATTTTTCTGGCGACCCAAGATGGGACTTGGAGCAATATTTTGCTGAGGACGGCACGGACCGACCGATGCCCAAGCAGGGCCGTCACGCTAAACCTTCAGCCGGCACGGATGATTTCTCCAGAAGGAGGCGGACGGCACCGCAGGGGTATTTGGTGGACAACCGACCGATCCAAGAACCTGAACGGAATCAAAACAAGTCACGAAACAAAGCTGGTTGGAAAAGAAGACGCCTGCAGGCAAGTATTGTGGAATTGTAGACCCACTCGTTTTGAGAGTGGAAGAGGGGGCCTGATCACCCCCCTGGGTCCGGGATCGGCGCATCCTAAAGAGGCCCAAGAGTTGTTGTGTGGGTGGTTAAGCCATTGCAGTTCCTGTTGGTGACCGTTGGAACGTCCGGCATCACAGGTCAGTGGCAGTGTTTTAGAAAATGGGTGGTGGAGGAAGTGTCCCTTGGACACCTCTTCAGTGTATGTTGAGGAATTTTAAGAAAGGTTTTAGTGGAGATTATGGAGACCCCAAGGCCAATCCAGGAGACTTAAAGAAATTCTGTGAAAATGAATGGCCAACGTTCAATGTAGGATGGAAGGCTGAAGGTAGTTTTAATCTAGACATTATATCAAACGTCCACCAAATTGTTACTGACCCAGATCATGGTCACCCAGATCAATACCAGTGGCAAGTAGTAGTAAAACAGAATCCTGAATGGCTTCGCAAATGCAGAGTGGAACTCATGCGGGTCTGCGTGGCCAGAATGAATAGAAATCCCAGATCTCAGGTCACGAAGAGTCAGACTGAAGCCAAACCTGTCTTAAAGACTGAACCCTATGAAGAAGATAATCCTCCTCCATACGCCCCTGTGCATCGTCCTATGGCCCAAGGCATGCAACTACCGGTCCTAATTCAACCGGCAAATGTTGATGATGGCAATATTCAAGTTCAGGGGGCAGGAGTGCAAGGAATTCAAAGGAAAGTGCCCCTGATGTTAAAAAGAAACTTCAGAAACAAGAAGGGGCATTGGGCATGACTATGAGTCAATTGATGGAAATTGCACGTAAAGTTTATGTGAATAGAGAGAAGGTGGAAGAGAAGAAGAAAGAAGGTAAAAAGGTAAGGCTGAATTGCTGGCAGCTGCATTGTCAGGCAATTCCAGAACCCTAGGAAGGAATCAGTGTGTTTTGTGTAAAGAAGAGGGACATTGGCAACATGAATGTCCTAAAAGGTTTGAACTTGGAAGAATAGAACAGGGACGTGGACATTTAACTCAAGAAGTCAAAATATATGATTTCCAGGGAGAAGGAAGAGGAAAAATGTTTCGTCCATATGGATTCAAAGGAAGAGGTCGAGGCCAATTTCAAGAACAAGTGGAGGCCATAGGTTTGGCCGCAGCTGAACAATGGCCTGAGGACTGAAAGGGACCGGGTTTAAGTCAAGCCGCCCCCGAACCCTTGGTCCAAATGAAGATAGGGGGCAATAATGTGACCTTTTTAGTAGATACGGGGGCATCTAGATCTGTAGTTACTAAGTTATTGGCTCCCTTCTCTGCTGATGTCATAAATATACAGGGAGTTGATGACTCAGTAAATTGTCACCCTTTTCTAAAGCCCCTGAGATGTTCCCTAAATGGAAGGGACATTGAACACCAATTCCTATATATGCCTGAGTGTCCCATTCCCTTATTGGGTCAAGACATGTTATGTAAAATGGGGGCAACTTTGTCATTTGAAAAAGACGAAATGGCACTAGTAATGAAGCATCCTCCAGATGAGATGTGGGGAATAATGGTGGCCCAAGAGGTTCAAGTCCTCGATACTTGGCAGGAGTTTGATGTGCACAAGTTATGGGCAGAAGATAATCCGCCAGGACATGCAGGTCACCATACACCACTAGTCATTCAAGTGAAGCCTCTGGCAGTGCCTATTCGTCTCCGGCAGAGAAATTATCCTCGCCCCATTACACAAGAAATTCAAGACCATATTACCAAATACTTAAAGGCAGGAATTTTAACAACTATTCAATCTGCTTGGAACACCCCAATCTTACCCATCCCAAAGGCTGATGGCTCATTTCGACCAGTCCAAGATTTGCGTATTGTCAATAATGCTACAGTTACTGTACATGCTGTAGTGCCTAACCCATATACCCTCCTGAGCTTGATTCCAGCATCAGCTGTTTGGTTCTCTGTGGTAGATTTGAAAGACGCTTTATGATCCCAATACATAAGGACAGTCAGAAGCTGTTTGCTTTTGAATAGGAAGACCCAGTAACAGGCCAGAGAAAACAATATGCTTGGACCAGACTTCCTCAGGGATTTAAAAATTCACCTACTCTTTTTGGCAATGCCTTGGCCTCAGACTTAGAAGACTTCCAGCCAGGCGAGGAAGGAGATGTACTATTCCAATATGTTGAAGCCCAATTAGTGAAACCCCAGGTTAAATACTTAGGTTATACTATAAGTCAAGGCCAAAGAGCAATAGGACATGAGAGAAAGGAAGCTTTGTGTTGAATTGCAGAGCCAACTAATAGGAGAGAATTACGGGTTTTTTTTCTAGGAGCAGCAGGATATTGTAGAATATGGATACCGAATTTTGCCCTGCTAGCCAAACCACTGTATGAGTCCACAAAGGGGGGGAGAAAGAGAGCCCTTTATTTGGACGCGTGAACAAAAACAGGCTTTTGAGGCTTTAAAATTTGCATTATCTCAAGCTCCTGTTATGGGACTTCCTAACTTCGAGAAACCTTTCAATTTGTATGTGGACTCAAAGAATAATATGGCTCTTGGAGTCCTGACTCAAGAAAAGGGAAGTTGGCAACAACCCATAGTTTACTTGTCAAAACAACTTGATGGAGTATCAAAGGGATGGCCACATTGTCTTAAAATTCTGGCAGCCACAGCTCTCCTGATAGAGGAAGCTAATAAATTGACTTTTGGAGAACTAGCTACAATCTATACCAGTCATGCAATTCGTGGAGTTTTGGAAACAAAGGGACATTTATGGATAACTAACTCCAGAATTTATAAGTATCAAGCTCTCCTCATTCAAAACCCTCAAGTGACATTGAAGCAGACAAATGGCCTAAACCCAGCAACCCTATTGCCTATACCAGGTCCTAAAGTTGAACATAACTGTATGCAAGTGATAGAAAGTCAATTCTCATGTAGACCTGATTTAACTGATGTGCCACAGAAAACAGTGGACTATAATTGGTTTACTGATGGGTCAAGTTTTATTGCAACAGGAGAACGATATGCAGGCTATGCAGTTGTCTCACTTGATAAAGTCATAGAAAGTGGGCCACTCCCAAAAGGCACAAGTGCTCAAGCAGCAGAACTGTGGGCTCTCATACGAGCACTGAAAAGAGCAAGAGATGAAAGTATAAACATTTGGACTGATTCTAAATATGCATTCCTCACATTACATGTACATGCTGCAGTCTATATAGAGAGAGGACTCTTAACAGCTGCAGGAAAAGAAATTAAACATCCTCTTCTGATTGAAAGACTTATAACAGCAGTCTTGGGACCAAAGAGGGTAGCTCTCATGCACTGTAAAGGACATCAAAAGGGACAAGATGAAGTAACCCAAGGAAATAGAGCAGCTGATAGAGAAGCAAGGTTATCAGCAACCTGAGAATTTAGCCTGGCCAGTGGTAAACGAAACTCATTCAACTACTCACATGGGAAAGAGTGCATTAGCTGAAGCCCTCCACCGTATTGTGTATATCAATCGTCTTCACTCGCTATGTGCCCATGCAATTGAGAGATATAACATTTGTGCCCAGGTTAATCCAAGACAAGGACCTATTCTTCCGCCAGGAAGTCAGCCTAAGGGATATTATCCTATGGATTCATTGGTTGTTGATTTTATAGAAATGCCAAAATGTGGACTATATAAAGCAATGTTAGTCCTAGTGTGCAATTATTCAGGATGGCCTGAATGTTTCCCAACCAAGACCAAGCAGGCACGAGAAGTGGCCAGAATCTTGCTCAAGAAGATTATTCCCAGATATGGAGTACCCTCATTCATATCATCAGATAATGGACCTGAGTTTGTACATCAAGTAAATCAGACGCTGGCTAAATCCTTAGGGACCCACTGGAGGTTCTATTGTTCTTTTCATCTTCAATCCGGGGGAAGGGCAGAGAGAATAAACCGGACTATAAAGGAAAAGGTGACAAAGGTGTGCCTTGAAACTCACCTTAAGTGGGTGGATGCATTGCCACTAGCACTTTGGTCTGTGCAGTGCACCCCTCGAAAAGGAATTAGGCTATCCCCTTTTGAAATGATGTTTGGAAGACCCCCTATCATAAGTAATAACTTGAAAAATCATATAGGGGACTTAAGTCAATTAGGGACTACATGGGTGAGTCAAATGGTGGGAGAGTTAAACAAGCAAATACAAGAAATCCAACAATATTGTGTGTCCCTCAGTCCACCATTTTTGAGTACCCCCAGTCATAATATTCAAGTGGGAGACAAAGTATGGGTAAAACACTGGAAAGGGGAAAACTTGAAACCTAAATGGAAAGGCCCGTATACTGTGGTCATGTGTTCTCCACTTGCAGTAAAGGTGTTAAGAATCCAAGTCTTGGATTCACTGGACTCGAGTTAAACCCGCAGTTGATGAATATTGGGACGCAGAACAGGACGAGGCCCGCCCTTTAGTGGTATGCTTGAAGAAGCGCCCCCTATAACTGCCCTACCGGCAACGGGCAGGCAACATACGGGGCAGAAGAGGCCTTACTGGTGTCACTCCGGAAGCTGACCCTCTACGTACGGCTGAAGACAAGAACAAGGAAAGCATCTGTTAAAGTGTTAGGAGTGTGTGGTGTAGGTTAGATCTATTTTGAGGAATGGTAGTCCGACAATACATAGCCATAGGTGCAGTGAGTCTGATCACCCTGGTTGTGACCTGTTGTATTGGACACCTTTTCTTCTGGAAACATCCCAATCCCAAAGACACAGGTGTTGCACCTAAAAGCACTGACTGTGACCAAGGTCAGTGTGTATCTCTTGGGGACACTTATGTTTGAAGCACCTTGGGAGTGGGTTCTCTGTTGCATAGTAGGAGTCTTGGGAGTGTGGGCATTATATTTAGCAAATAAGACTCGGCTGTGTGGCTCACCCAAGACTGACCTGGTCCTTTCCCAAATCACACCTAATCCCATCCATCTTCCTGATGTGGTAATTTCATAATTGCAATTGCTCCCTTTGGTGTGACTGTGAGTGTGAAACTGAGTGGGATACTGGGCTTGTAAGATAGAAAAGAAAAGAAAAGTTGACATTGATTGTCAAATATGAGTCTTCTATGGCTTTGGCTAATGTTTGCAAGTGGCATGTTGAGTAATAAGACCCTGAACGATAGTCCCAAATGTTGTGAGAATGGCCAATTAACTCTTCTCACACTTGAAGAAGGCTCCAGGGACATTGAGGAAACAAATCCTGTTTGTGTTGTTATAATAGCAGGACTAGCCTTCATCCCCTGTGTTATACCGTTAATCAGACAATTAGTTATGAGATCAGTGAAAGAAATCAGGGTTGAAAAGGAATTAATTGTGATAGAAGGATCCCTGGAAAATAGGTTCACCTCAGACCCAGGAAGGGAAAGTGAGGATCCAGAGAGTGGAATGTATGTACGGATGAGACCCTGGGGATTGGAGGACATGCCTGAGGAAGATGATTTTTGAGAATCACTTTATGGATTTTTCACTCTTTCTTATTATTGCTATCTGCCTCTAGGATGAACTGGCAGCAGGAAACAGAAAGATGTGTGCCAGTCTAAAGTGTTAATCATGCCATATATTATGCCTATCCATATATGCGATTTCTGCTCAGCTATCTTCGCTTGCTGGGAAAAAGCTAATGCTCAAGTAGAAACTGTAAAAGTGAGACTCAATTGTTACCTAAAATGGAGTCTCAAAGGGGGGAATAAGGCAGGACATAAAACAAGACAGGACATAAAACAGGACATGAGTCTTAAATGCGTGTATTAGTTAGAAGAAGAAAAAAGGAAGTAAAAAATGTCAAACCACAAGTTCATCTGTCGGTCACATATGAGTGTCAAGCTTGAGGCTCTGTTGCAAGTAACCACATATGTCTCGTTTCTATGTCTCGCTCTCGACTGGTAGCTAACCACAAACGAACTGCAGGAAATCTTAAGAAATTTAGATGCTTTGGCAAGATACCTGTAACCTCGATCCATGAGAGGGGGACAAGATATTTCGCTATTCTAGCATAGCAACAGGGGGCTGTCATTCAAGTAACCAA
>JALGBA010000432.1:0-29560 GCA_023970755.1 Azemiops feae | reverse complement strand
TTATGAAAAAAGCATGGCAACTCCTTACTTTCATTTAAACTGACCATTAAGCATTATGCAATGTATACTCAGATATTTTGCAATTTTCATTCTCCTATGAAGGAGTATAATATTTCTCACATATTCTTCAAGCTATTTGAGAATTCTCTTTGAAGTATCTTGATGGAGATTTTTACACAGATTATTATGGAATAAAGAAGTGGATTCCATTGCTGAATCTGGGATTTTCTATCATTTAAAGCCTGCCCTCGCTATCTCCAAACTAAAATAGATTCATGGGAAGGCTTTCTGGATGGATGCACCAAAAAACCCACATATTCATGATACTTTTCTTTGGAATATATTGAAATACAAGAAGGCATTGAGGCTGCGGAGTGCTGAAGAGATGGGTGTCCTTGAAAGAGGTAACATTTATATATGTCTCTGTGGTTTCATATAATAGCAGTACAAATATCATACTTCACTCATGAGAATTCTGGTTAAATTTTTCCTTGACAAATGTCCCACAACATTTTTCATCAAACTGAGTGATAACTGGTCAAAAAAATGAAAGATTTTTTTTCTAAAAACCACAAGTATATATATTTCATAAGATAAGATCAGAAATATCATGAACTTGAACTTGTTCAATAGGCTAAACTTAATTTTAATTACTCTTAATTTTATTCAAAGATCCTAAGAACTCATATAGTAAAGCATTTTTGTACACAAAAGGAGCTTCAGAAGCACTTTCATGTGAGATCTGTCATTCAAAGGAAAAGATTAAATCATGAAGAGTAGAAACTATATGAGTAACATATCTAAAGGTATCTATTCATTTCCAAGAACTATCTTGCCAGACTCTTGACACATTTAAGAAAAAGGGATACTAACCAAGATATTAATTTTGCAGGGTGCTTGCTAGTCACAATGAAATGGAAAACTTGCTCAGAAACTTATTTCTGCTATGGTTCTAGCAGAGCAATGCAAATAGGAATTTCCTGAAATCAAACTGGATCACCTTTGGGAACCTCTGTGTTCAGAAATATCTTAAATCCCAAACTGTCCCAATACTATTTACCAGCATGATCAAAGCTAGTCAGAGACAAGATGCTATTTCCCATAAACTGCATCTATTTTTATCTTGGAAGCCTTAGTTGATTTTCTGTTTTAGGTTTTCCTAATCTTCTTTTTGCATATACTGTAGGACACTTCCAAGGTGCATAGATTATAGATTGTCTTTATGACACAATAGTTAAAGTTACAGTCAGATGATAAACTTTTTCTGCACAAGGTTGAACTAGAATATTATTATTCTGGTGGTTCACCATGCCTTACCATGGTAGACTGGCCAGCTTTATTGCCAGCCAATATTTTGCAGCATATTTCTCTCTTATATAATTATACTATAAGTAGCTAGAAAAGGATGGGTATACATATGTGAAAGTAAATCTCACTAAAAATAAATAGGTAGGAATGAGTAATAACATCAATTTTAGTTAGAAATTTCATTGGGGGTATTTTGTCCATCTCCACAATATTGTACTCAATAGGCTTATTCACTAAGAAGTATATGGAACAACTTGCCTCCAGAAGCTGTGAATGCTCCAATACTGGAAGTTTTTAAGAAGAGACTGGACAACCATTTGTCTGAAATGGTATAGGGTTTCCTGCCTGAGCAGGGGGTTGGACTAGATGACTTCCAAGGTCCCTTCCAATTTTTATTATTATTATTATCTTTTATTCATTAAACATGAACCTCAGTCAACTGAACATTCAAATTGGCTGGTGCTGATGGTTGACACGGGTTGCTAACCAGCATCCTAGGTGTCAACCAGGTACCTTCTTAAAATATAAGATGTTCCGAGTAGCGCAGTTTTTTGTAACATTGCTGGAGTTATTGCAGGAAGCTGCAGTTTCTTGATGTGTTTTGCGAAGTTTTTTGACATAGTTCCCAGTGCCCCGATGACAATGGGTACCACTGTTACACATTTCATCCATAATCGCGCAGTTTCGATGGCCAGGTCACGATATTTTGTAATTTTTTCCAGTTCTTTTTCTTCGACTCTGGCATCTCCTGGTACAGCAATATCAATCAGCTGTACACTTCGGTTCTCTACAACTGCGATATCTGGCGTATTGTGTTCCAAATGGCGATCTGTCTGTATTCGAAAGTCCCACAAGATCTTCACCCTCTCATTCTCAACAACTTTTTCCACCCTGTGTTCCCACGACTTTTCGGACACAGGCAAGTCGTATTTTTTACACAATGCCCAGTGAATTAATTTAGCAACTCGGTCATGTCTAGATTTGTAATCAGTTTGTGCGATTTTGCTGCACTCACAGATTAGGTGTGAAACAGTTTCAACTTTGTCATTGCAAAGTCGGCAATTTGGATTGTCAGTGGATTTTTGTGTCTTCGCTTTCATCGCATTAGTTTGTAATGCTTGTTCTTGAGCAGCCAGTATTAAGCCTTCCGTTTCTTTCTTGATGGTTCCCATCTTAAGCCATGCCCATGTCAAGTTGTTATCACATTTTCCTTCAATGTTTTTCAAATGCTGTCCATGCAAAGCTTTGGTTTTCCATCTATTTAATCTGTCATCCAGCCGTTTTTCCTTATATTCTGCCTTTGTTTCTGTTATTTTTACAGTGCTCTCTGTTTTCACAGCCTGAATATTATTATTATTATTATTATTATTATTATTATTATTATTATTATTATTATTATTATTATTATTATTATTATTATTATTATTATTATTATTATTATTATTATTATTATTATTATTATTATTATTATGGGCATTTACAACTATTGACTTATTCTTTTTTCATTTTTGGAATCAGTTGAGTTTCTAGGCCAGGGGTGTCAAACTGCCCGCCCTCGGGCCGGATGCGTCATCCGGAAGCCGCGCCCACCCCATTGCCGGCAATGGCAAAACTTTCCCGATACGTCTCGCGACATCACGTGATGTCGCGAGTTTGACATGTCTGTTCTAGGCTCTTAACAGATCCAACAGAGAGGAACCTAGCATCTCTCTTGCTAATTATGCATTCTGTTATTCAGAAGATATTTCTGACATTCAGTTGGAATCTTCCTTGGTATACTTATCTAAATTAAGTTGTACCATTCTGTCAAATTTTCTTAAGACAAAACACAGTTCCTTCCATTCCTTTTTACAGGACTTAGTTTCTAGTCTCCAGTCATCTTCAAAGTTCTACTTTGAATAGTAATAACAATAGCAAAGCAACAATAATTATAAACTATTAAATTTATATATTGCCCAACTTTCAGCAACTCTGTTAAGTTTACAACTGATTAAAAATATTTAAAACAAGAAAGCAACAGAAAGTAAAAAAGAGCAAAGATGGCAGAGATAACAAACCTGGATGGAACAAGCAAAAAAGGGGGGGCATCAAATATCCTCACCAAAGGGCTGGTTGAAGATCCAGGTCTTCAGGGCTGTTAGAAACATCAGTAGGATAGGGGGCATTCAAATATCAGGGAGACCCTTAACCTGAAGGCAGGTTCTGCTACAGAGAAAGTGCCCTTTTAAGGTCTTGATAAGGGCCTTGTTTAACTGAAGGAGCCCAGAGTGCACCAGCCCTGCCAAATCAGATTGACTGGGAAGATACTATGGGAGACAGGTGATTCCTTAAATAGATCCCAGGCTATGATGGGGTTTGGAAGTAGTGACCAGCACCTTGAATTTCTGTCAGATACAAACTGGCAACCAATGCAGCTTGTGAAGCAAAATTGTTTCATGTGCATGCCAAGAATCTGACAAACTACTTAAGGTGGGCTTTGGAGTCCATGTAAAGGGTCCAGACCTTATGCATTTCATTTTTGTATCTGCCTTCTATGACATTGGTTTTCCCAACCAATTTGATAAGTAGTTCTCCACTTCTTCCTCCAAGCAAATAATAAATAAGTTATTAATTGCCCCTTTAGATAAATCACTGAACATGGATGAATTTTTGGGAAACATAAATTATTACAAAACATAGATGTCACATATAGCAAAAATCTGTTATGAGCCATCACGGTCATTAAGACTTGGGCAGAAACAAAATTTAATAGTATTAAAATTATTACCAATTATTGTTATTAACCACTTGAATTCCTCTCCCATGAAAATATTTGCTTGCAATTTCAGTTTCTTTTCTAATTCCAGTCTCTGACACTGCCACCACCACTACCATTACCACCACCACCCAAGCAGATACATAAAACAACCATTTGGGGATAATTTCTACATTTTTTTTAGTTCTGAAAACTTTGCTTTACACATCCATGTTCTTGTCTAACATATATTAGAATAAAGAAATTTCTTTGGTGCCATATGGATGATTTATCTGAATATATTTTTATCATATTTATTTTAATGTCTTTGTTGTTCTTTAGTTGCTACAACCTTCATTAAATAAGCTGAAGAAACCTCATTATTTCACAGAAATATATGTATGCTGTAATGCTCTGTTGTGCTTCTGTGTGATGATGGGTTTTGTCACTTTTAAGGTTCATTATTAGCTTTGAGGAAAAACACTGAAAAGAATCTTCCTTTCTCATCTTTATTTAGAAAATGCATTTGCATGGCAACTAAAGAAGAAGCTGTGAGCAATTCTGTATACTTTAATAAATCCAAGGTATCCTATGAAAAATAGAAGTCAAATATAGATAACTTGATCATTTTTGTTAAGTGCATTACGTGATGAATCTTGTCAACATGTTTCTCTCTAGCCAATCTCATTGCTATCAAATGTATCAAATTTGATTGTAGGAACTAGGAAGAATACCAAGGGGAAGGAGTATTTGTATCCAAAAAAATGCCTAGGTCTGTGAGAATTTGTTTTTTCACAAGAGTAAAGGAGATGTGGCTGTGGCAAGGAAAGCCACATTAGATCCGAGGACAGTATACATGAGGGCAGTAGAAGGAACATTAGGGAAGAATGTGACAGTGAGTTGCTTGGTAACAGAATGTGTGGGATGGAAAAGAAAGATTGAATATAAATAGTGTTGCCTCAGAATTGCAGACTCAGATACCTTGATATATAGTATCTCTATAAGCCACAAAATGACTGAGGCTATTTCTTAAACTGTAGAAAAGATATGAGCCTACCATTAATGCTAGCTGTTTTAGGTACCGTTTGAGCAAAAACTGTGACTTTTAACATGCTGAATAATGCCTCCAGAGAATGTGAAGCTCAGTTTAAATGAAATAACTACTTTTGAGTAAAATCACACGGGCTGGTTTTATCAATTATATTATGCAATCCTTTTGTATATCTTACACAGTACAAATTAGAAGCAGAAATATTGGAATTGTAATCTATTCGTGACTGTATGATAAGGGATGAGGGCCATATAATATTTCAGTGAATAAGTATAGGAAAGTATAGCTCTCCTCTGGTTGAATATAAACATTTTATGGATATCTAAAAATGCCATATTTTCATTAGTATTTTTATGATGTGGTATATCATTGTATAATGATACTGAATAGCCCAAGGATGAGAAACAGGATTCAGCCAAATAAACTTTCTGGGTATTTTCCCACAGGCTATATATAATGCTATTATGATAGGCCATGTTCTGAAAGTTCCATCTCTTCTGGAAAAAAAAACTACTAAGTTACTTCAGGTGGAAGAATGGGGCAGAGGAAGCTCCTTGCACATCATTCACTGGAAAAAATGGAGTTGGCCTTCAAGAAAAGGGAGGATCCTCAGCTAGCACACTAAAAACAAAATGCGAAAGACCTGATGGAATGGAAGTTAGATGGAGGTTCCCCATCCCATTGCTAGAATAAATAGCTTTAAAGTGATTATGTGTTAGAAGTCAGTTCTGAACAAGTACAAAGATCAACCTCTTTTATATGAAAAATATGCCATAGAATATAATTAAAAGTAGAAGGATAAAACTGAAATAACGCATCAATCATTTATACATTTATGTCTGTTTGTCATGCTAGCTTTGAGAACAGTAGTTCTAGATGTCATCAGCTGGGTAAAGCAGAGCTAGATGGAACTTCCATCCAAACCAGCAAGGCATGTTTTATGTTTTATATCATTTAAACTGTTCTTCATAGAATTTATCATAATGTTAAATACAGAAAAGGCTACATAAGTTTTTTTTATTGCTTTCACTTGGTTTTAAAGTTGCTTTCAACTTTGTAACAATGAATTTTGTTCATAGCCCTAAGCACCAGATATATTAAATCTTACAGGCTTGCAATTTCTTGTAATCTAAAACAAGTACTCTCACTTTTTGCTAGCATTTGGAAAGACATCAAATAACAAAGTAATAATTCTCATAAGCACACATATACATCACATACACACACACATCTAAGATTTTTGAATACTGTAGGATCCTGGTGAAATTGCCATAAAACTTTTCTGACAGTACCTCATATGTTACTTTTGATCTTAAATTGCAATTAACAATCCCTTGCAACAAAATTAAGTGTAGAGCGAGCTCCAGGATTCTCATGTTAGTATTCCCAGAGCTCATTATTAAATGTGATCAATAGCTATGAATACTTACTTTGTCACCCATATGCTGAGCCACTATCGATATCTAGTAAAATATCCATATAACTGATTTATTCATTATTAAATAAAGTTCTGTTACTAAGTGCTCATCGTTTCACACTTTCCAAACCTATAGGTGGTAAACAACAATCCTCTAGAATAATGAATGAATAAGATCCTTTGAATTCAAAAGACAAGCCTTCTTGGAATTACAGCCCCAATTACTGGATAAGCTGGCATGAATAAATTTGAGTAAGGACATAGTGAAGTTTAATTTCTGGCACACACACCCTCCTCCTTTTATTGATAGGGAACTAAAAACCTCTTGACATTGTTTCTGATCCTACTGAATAAGCAGCTTCATACAGTACTAAAATAAAGGGCAAAACCCCAGAAATGCATTTCTGTAGTTTCCTATAATATCTCAATTATTTCAATACTGTGATTGAAGCCAGCAGAAGTTTCTGGGCCTTTTCTCTTTTTGTTCTTATTAATATTTGTTGTCAGCTTCAACCAGGAAGGCAACAATGATACAATTGCTCTTGTACATCACTTAGTGTTTTTTGAGATTAAAGAAGTTTATACAGCCCACAATCAATGATTCAATAATCAATCAATGTGAAGACAATGGAAATATCTTCAGAACCATTCCTGATTATGAAGATTTTTTTTTTGTTTACTCTACCAGATTATTGGGGTTACCACACCAATAGCTTTCAGTAACTAAATATATTCCTTAATCTTCTTCTAGAATTCATGTACCTGTTAAATCTGCCTTTTCTCCATTCTTCATTTTCGATTCTGCTATCAAAGACCATAATCTTTAAGATATGTTCCCATTATTACACTGCAGTTGTAGGAAGCTTCATAGATAAATGATGATAATAATCATATACCTTTAATTTAGAAAACTGTGCTATCCAATGCTATGTTTTGCCCATACATTAAGATTTATTATAAAAGAATTATATTCATTGGTGGTTGCAAAAGACAAAGAAAACAGTTGATTTCATTAAATATGTGAATTCTACTGAGAAAATGAGAAACAAAAGTAAACAGATTTATTGCATTGAGCAAGGGGCTAAGTTACAGAATCTTCGAAACTGGACATATGTACCTCACCTTTAATTCATCAGTGAGGGTATTAGTAGGGAAGAAACTAATAACTTATTTTATAACCCAAGCCTATCCATTCAAAAACCACAGGCTCTCTGTTTGAGTATAGCTTTGTCAAGACTCACCAATAGCAAAAGTTCTTTGGTGATAGGGGATTTTTCCCCAAGCAAAAATAAATTTACCATCAAAAGTCAGCTGAGCTAATGACTCATCTAAAAAACGATAGTCTCGGCCAATATTTTAAGTTGCAGATTCTCATTCAGGCTCTTACTGAGGGGCATTCTATTCTATCTGAAGAAGGATATTCAGGTTAGGATCTAAATATATACTCCATTGCCTTAAGGAATATAGCACTTTAAAGGCTCCCATACCATTACAGCTGCCACTCAAAGAGAACTCACAATCAGTAGATTTAATCTCTTGCCTTCTATGGAGAGAAACTTTAAAAGCATCTCCTACAATATGTGGAGCACTTTTTCATTTCTTGTGACACCACTATTAACTCAACAACTAGCCTTCTGGTTTGTTTTGTTGTTATTTTACATTTTACTGTCTTTACCAAAGCGTTTATGTGTTCCTGCTAATTATATCAGTCACTTAGTGTCCACAAAGCAGAAACACAGAATTAAAATCCTTTGCTAAAAATGAAAGAACAAATGAAAGGATATTTCCAAAATATCCAACTCTTTAAAGTTATCTATTTAAAAAAAAAAAAATCTGTGAGGTGTTCTTAAGGAATTTCTCTCTCAATAATTTATTATCTATGTTTCATTACTTTCATTGTTATTACATAACAAATGTTGTATGTGAACTAGTCCGTCAAACTGTGGCAATTACCACACCTCCCTCATCAATTATATCCATAGATGCTGCTGTGGATTTTACATTTATGAACTTGTTGACAACATGTCAAATCATTCAAACCTCTGTGTTTCAGGGATGGTTGGACATATCAAAGATAGGCGGATTTATAGATCTCAACTTATGCACATGATGTAGCTGTGAAACTCTATATCATCATATAATTTTTGTCATTTAATTATGGTCCTTTTCCTTTCTTTATCCTTTATCTCTATGTGCAAAAATAGAATATTTAATAAAATCTACATTATGAATATCCAGCCTTTATATTTTGTCCCTTTACTGTTGCCTAGATTAATGACAGCAAATACAATAAAGAATTGCTCTGAGCTGTTGAGCCCATTGCCATTCTATTGGCTTATATTAGCACACAATTTATAATAAAGATATTCTGAATGATTTATGATTTTATACCACAATGTTCACATTTTAGCAGATCCCAGCTGGGATGAACACTATTTATATAAATATACTGGTAGCATCAATGTCATAAAAATATGTTGAAATAAACTCACATAAACAGATAATGGAGATAGGCATAATTATAAATAGATCTATTTTGAGAAACTGTAGAAGAAATCTATATCTTTGATGGTAGTTTTAATTCCTATATAAGCATCTTTATACAAACTTAATGTATTTTTTATCAGAAGTGAGAAGAAATATTTCAGAACGTAATTGTTAACATTATGAAAAATTAACATTATCAATTTAGAATGATTCCATTTGGCTATAAAGTGCAAGAGACTTTTTTAAATGTCACTTTTTAATGCCTCAGAATAATTATTCTCACAAAATATGTGCTGAAGAATATAAAAAAACCTTGATGAGTTTTATTATCTTTATTCGCAACAGAAAGTACTTTTCATCTGCATAACGTTGCTATAAGAAATTAGAACATCTCACATCATCCTGATTGGAAAAGGTTTTTCGAGATAATTTGATAAAGGAAGATTATGCAATAAAAGAAAGGATGTGAACTTGGGGATAAATTAAACCTGGTGGCAAGAGGTACAGTTCTGCTTGCTAGCACAAAAAAAAGATGCCTTTTCTAAACCATTTTTGAGTGAAATGTCCTTGTGACATTGCCTCATGATCAGCCCACGGCTGAAGCAGCCTGGAGGCATCCTTAGTTATTCTAGTTAAAGTGGGTTTTCTTTCTTCTCTCAACACAAAATCGCATAGACAGTGCAGGCTGTCTCTGGTACCTTGAAAAGGAGGTAGGGAAAAATGGGGACAATGACATGCTTAGCTCCAATTGGTCACCAAATGTGCTGAAGGAATTTTCCCTTCTTGTCCAGTCACCATTTACTGTTTCTCTCTCCCTCTCCCTCTCCATCTCTCCCTCCCTCCCTCTCTTTCTCTCTCTCTCTCTCTAATTTTAAAAAGTTTTTTCTATAATAAGTATAAAACATTAGAATACAAATGAACATTAATATCAAAATTACAATTTTCCAATATATTAGTCACTTATAAAATTATATCACTTTTAAAAAACTAAACATCCCTATTAAGCTTTAAGCTAAAAATACTGCTTAACAAATCATAGTATAAATACTAGGTAAAAATGCAAACCACAATGGTAAACTTTATTGTGGTCTTTGGCTAACACGCGTACATATGCACACACCTATATAAAATTTGGCATACATTGTTGACAATGGCAATTAGAAGAAGTTAAAAGAGTTTAAAAGATGAAAAACAAGGTAAGAAAGGGGGAGGAGAAGGTTTTAAGGGTATCAAAGGAGACTGGACAATATTTGGTGCCTTAGTCTCATACAGTGAGGCAAGATTTGGCCATATTTTAGGTAGCAGTTCAACTAGATGACAAAAGATATACCAGCAATCATTTCCTCCTAAGAGTTATTTGACCTCCACTGCTTCAATGAGTTGAGACCAACATTCCCTGGTTAACATTTTTTTTTTAATCTATATTTAAACACTTCTACTGGTGGGTTGTTGTTGTTTTTCTCAGAGGATGTGGGGCAATTTTATTCTTGTATTGGTTCTAACTGTGGACAATGAATCAGGTTATTGCCCCTCTACTGCCATATTGCCTTGGTTGAAGATCACACTGGGTACATTATCAGAGTGTCAGCTCTTCACTGGATAATAGGTTTATATCTGTATTGATTCTCCTTGTTCTTCATAGATGACAATATATTTATTTCTACTTTTATATTCTTAAAAAAAAGAAAATCAAAAACCAGTACAAAAAAATTAAACAATAAGTATAATTGTGACACTTTTGGGTGCTTGTCTGTCCTCAGGAGAGACACCAGTCCAAAATGCAGAGACTGCAGTTGAACAGCATTGCTTCCAAGCCTCCATTCCCTTCACTTCCATGTATAGAAAGAGTGGCTTGGATGAGCCACTTGTATGTGGAGTAAGTGTTTTGAAGGTTCCCAGGTACCAAGCCATAAAAGATTTTATATATTAAAATCAGCTCTTGGCATTGCACTTGGGAACCTACTGGCAATTACTGTAACAACTACAAAACAAAGTGTATGTGATTGCAATGATTCTTGCTCACCAGTATGTAGGAATTGCAGTACATTTTGAATCAATTACCATTTCTGTGTAGTCTTGAAAGGCAATTCTGTATAGAGTACATTGTAATACTTCAATCTATTGATATATCAGTAGATCACAAGTTTAAGTAGACTGCTGTTTCTTCATGGTAAAACCTCCTTTTTTTACCTAAAGTTTCTTTCAAAAAAGCTGGATTAAGGCCCATAGAAATGTATGTTCTATATCAGTGGTGGCGAACCTATGGCACGGGTGCCAGAGGCGGCACTCAGAGCCCTCTCTGTGGGCACGTGTGCTGTCGCCCCAGTCCTAGGCCTTCAGCTGGGTTTTATAAAACCTTTTCGCTTTAGGCCTCCACTGCCGTGTGCAAAAAAAAAAAAAAAGGTTCAATCAGTCAATTTCAACTTCTTGCAGAAAAAAAAGATCTTGCAAAGTTGGAATTGATTGATTGAACTTTTTAGTCCCACCCTGTCTGCCGTTACCACCGCAGCCACGCCCACCCAATTGGTCATGCCCACCCAATTGGCCACACCCAGCCAATGGGCCACACCCACCCGGCACTCGACGATGCATAAGTGGGTTTTGGGTTGCAGTTTGGGCACTCAGTCTCTAAAAGGTTCGCCATCACTGTTCTATATGTTCCAGGAGATTAATATCCTTAGTAACAGAAATTTTCAAAAGTTAAAAACCAACTCTTTGGTTGTACCTCCCCCTTGAAAAAAAACAGTTTGGAGCTGTTTTAGTGCAGCCTGATGTGGAATAAGCAACATGGCACTCAGATACCTTGCAGTGGAAAATGAATAGCTGAACTGAACTAGGCAACCTTCATTTTTTTGCCAACAGCTTAAGTGTACTTTATTAATTTTCCTTGCATGAAGTACTTGCAGCAGGCATTAGGCATGAATGGAGGACATTGTTACTTGATGTATATTCACATCAAGACTGGTTTTCCGCATGTTTTTTTACTTAACATTTTGCATGTGAGTAAGGGAGCCATCACTAATCTCAAATAAACTGGAAAATTAATACAAGTCGTAAGTGGGAGGGAAATTACTTTGAAATAATGCATAAACTGAGAATTTCTACAGTGAGGTCTACTTCGGTAACAAAAAAAGACCATGTAACTTTAGTACTCTAAAGTATGGGAGAAAATAGCTGAATTTTTTGAAAGCATTGCTATTTAAAAAGACAAAAACAAAAACAAAATGGGCTCCCTCTTACAAATGGAAAATTTGTAATGGCAATTGAGTGTCAATATGAAGATAATAGCAAAGCTTTTGGGCCTATTTCTCTTCATTGTATTCACATATAGTTTCCATTAATGACAACAGAAGATATAGAATATTGTAGGATATTGTCTATTAAATAAATAACCAAAGTGCAATTGTTTTTTTTTATATTATTATTATTTAGAAAGCAAATGTTCAAAATCATGTGATGATTTTGATGAGTGGCCTAAGCATTAATGCCTAAGCATTAAGTGGCCTAATGGTTCCTGATGCTTCCTTACATTAGCAGAATCATTTTCATTTATGGAAAATCTTATGAATCTGTGATAATGACTAAGCTATGATTTTTATACTTGGAGCATTTTGCATTTCCAAAATATTCAATATCACTTCTCTCTTTATGATAAATTACCTAAAATTCCCCATGCTTAATATGCTGAGAGGACTGTCATAAAATAATGTGTTTTTCTACTTGAAATGTTTTATCAGAGGAGTAATTCTGCAATTGAGAAAAAGATAATTTTGACCTCTGCTGTAACTTGCCCCTATTCATCCTAACCATCCCACTCCAAAGACAAAATGTAGACTTGACTCGACCACACATGAAGAAAGCCATGAGCCAACTGCTGGTGGCATCCTCAACACTTGCATAGTGTTCAGTGTTCACTGTTGCTCCTATCACTTAATTTGTTTTGGTTTGAAAGAATCTATTTGCCAGGCCCCCGATGACCAACTCATCCTGCTGAGATGACATAATTTTTTATATTTGATATGACAGATTAAAGAAAGCAGCTCTTAAGCCTAGGATTTATTGTTTATGAACATAGGATAGAGAGAAATGCAGTAAGGTTTATAGGCTATTTTTCACATCATCAGATCTGAGCAGCAAAAATATCCATGCGACCACTAAAAGATGGGAAATTTAGAGATTGGCTTATCTCTTACTGTTATGTCATAATTATCTGAAGTTTTGCATCTCAACCCTAGATTAAAGCAAAGCATGCTTTACTTGATTTGGGCAGAGTGTGTTGTGTATAGGTAGTCACTGTGATTAGACAACAAAAGTTAATGGCTTATAGTATTAATGTATGAGCCAGGCATTTGTGATTTATTCAATAAACAATGAGGAGTTCTTGATGCTCTCTGAGCTTGGTTGCTTTCTTGCAGATGTTTCATAACCCAATGTCATCAGTGTTAGTTGCTCTGTACTAGTTTGGGTAATGAAATGTCTGCAAGAAAACAACCAAGTTCAGAGAGCACCAAGGACCCCACATTTTAACCCTGAGCTACAAATATTCTCCTTTATCAATAATCAATGTTAAGTAAACTATAGAATGATAAGGGAACCTAGTCATACTGTAGACTTTCCATTAAACCCAACACAAGGAATATAGAAGCTATTTTCTAATGGTAAGATCTCTTCCTGCTGAGGTAATACATAGAGGTGTATACATAGAGGTGCAGTGGCTCAGTGGGGGAGACGAGTTGGTGTTCTGTGCAGGCAGTCATTCCTGCTAGCTCTGAACCTCCCCAGTGGGGACACCCATTTGCGAGGTGGTTCTGAAGAAGGAAAGGGGCTTTGGGTGATGCTGCAGGAAGAGCCACTCGTCTTTCTTTCTGCTGTGAAGCCAGCTCGCCCTCCTGTGGCAAACCTTGGGAAGCGCACAAGCGTATCCTACCACAAAGCTGATAAATTGACAGCCATACTACTACTCTGCAACAGCATTGTGGTCTCATGGCTAATGTAACAATGCCATACACATAATAATCATAATCATAATACACATGGGTATGTCCTCCTTAAGCATATTTTAAAGAGTTATTATCATTCCAGCAATAATAATTATTTAATATTTTCAAACTACATTTTTAACTGCTATACCTAAATGAGCATTCCCTCAAAACACTTCTTTAAAATAATTTTAGTATGTAAACAACAGCATGCTTTCTCTCAAAGCTGCAAAAATGTGTGATGTAACATTTTGAGAAAAGAGAAATCAAATGATATCTAAAATTGCAAATTACACATAAAATAAAGAAATGTGATTCTACAGATATATGTTAGAGCTACTGTATCTGGGCTGCAAAAATGTAGCAAAGAGTTGCTTGTTTATCATTTTGCATCAATCTAATGGACATCTAGATTTTTTTAGCTGAAAGTTGAGGCCCTAATAAAAGCCATTGTTGAAAGGCAGTGAAAAAATAAGGATAGTTTAGTTTAGTTTGAATGGCAGTTTAATAAATTATATTTCTGAGCTAAATAGATATCGCCTTACTCTTTTACTACTCTAGTGCTATTTGGTAAATATAAAACTTCTCCCATCTAAAGTATTAACCAGAGGTGGCTCTGACTTTCATCATGTTGCCCTAAAACCAATAAGGCAGACAAAAGATATTTCTCCTCCCCTGTATAAGAGATAGCAAGGATAACCTGCTGAATTGGCCACATGCCAGCTGGCAAACTTGATTAAATTTACTCTAGATCCAGAAAGGAAAAACGATTTCTCGGATGAAATAGTTGCAATGAAGTATTATCCCTAACATTAATGTACCCAGAGAAAAGTATATAAATCAATGTTTTTAATTAATTAATTCTCACTTGAATAATTCTGAGTCAAATACCATTTAGAAAAAAATGAACAATTTTTAGATAATGTAGCTCTTTGTATTTGCATATACCGTGTTTCCCCGAAAATAAGACCCAACTGGAAAATAAGTCCTAGCATGATTTTTCAGAATGCTGGTAATATAAGCCCCACCCCAAAAATAATCCCCAGTTAAGATCATCAGCTAGACAGATGCATTTAGTACCATATTTTCCCCAAAATAAGCCCTAAACAGAAAATAAGCCCTAATGCATCTTTTGGAGCAAAAATTAATATAAGACCTGGTCTTATTTCCAGGGAAAAAGTGCAAACCTCTCTCTCTCTCCAAGAAATTACAAATACCATTAAATCTCTGTAAACATGTATAGATCCTTGTCCAGATATATATATTATAAGACATATATTGAATTCTTTGCCCAACTAGTATTAGAAATATAGATTGACATATTTTTTTAAAAAAAATTCCAACCTTCTTTAATTAATGTAACTAATTTTGATGATGGTAAATATTTTATTCTAAATATTGATGCAAAATACTGTAATAGTATGTGGAAGTGGCTTTGAGGGACAAGAGGAAGAGATGCTGCTTAGGGAATGATCAGATAAGAGAAGAGAGGCCCACAGTTGCTTAACAGTAGGGAAAGAAATTTACAAGGACCCATCCTAATGGATCAAACAGTTAAAGTGGCACAGGAAATTTCTACTTTCAGACTTGTAAGATTCTGTTAATATAGCCTTACAATAAAGTAAAATTAGTTCATTCCTGTCTATTTATCCAGTAGGGCTGAAAAATACTGATAGGGGCCATGGCACGTAGATATTACAGATCTTTTTTAGGTCACCAAGAGTTTGAGTAACAATCTTTAATCTTTCTTAACAATGAAAAAAATTGCTAATAATCTTAACATCTTTCTCAACTTCTAATTTCTCATCTTTTCTCATCTTCTCATCTTTCCTAATATCTTCTTCTGATTTTATCATTTGTTGTTTGTATCTTATAATTAATTATTGTAACTATGATCTATGAACTAGGACCTATCACTTTGTTGTTTGTATGTATGCTGAGAGCTTATGCACCAGAGAAAAATTCCTCGTGTGTCCAATCACACTTGGCCAATAAAGAATTCTATTCTGTTCTATTCTGTTCTGATGTGTTCTATTATTGCAAATTAAAATTTTAGATGTATGTTCAAAAGAAAAAAAATGGTGCATTGGAAATTGTTGAAGCAAGCTTTGTTGACATTTGTAACCTCTTAGTATTTAGATCAATATTGTCGCATTCTCTTACTTTTGCTATGGATATTGCAAATGGAATTGTGTTAATCTAAGCTAGATTATTTTCAAGGAATGCATCTAGGACAGGACAAATGGAAGACATTGTTGGTAAAAACTATGGCTGAAACTGAATATAGACTGCTATTTTGTATACACACACACAAACATATAATGCATTCTGTTACACAAAATGACATTTTGTATCTTTTGTAACAATGCTTTAGTGGTACATCAGTACATCATCATTCAATTATTTGCAGTATATCTTATATACTCCTGCTTAGTTAACATCTACATGAGACCACAAGGTGAAGTTATCTGACAGTTTGTGGTAAGGTGTCATCAGTATCCTGATGATTCTATAATTTTATAATTTTATATCTCCATCCCACACTGCCTTGTCTGGTATCTGGAGGCTGTAAGGTTCTGGGTGGAGTACAATGGGCTTTGACAAGACAGACATCAAATTGCCAAGGACTTTACTGTTTGACATGGTGCTTTATTTTTAAACATTTTTTTTAAAGTTCAGGTGAGTTTCAATCGTCTCCAAAATTTCAGACACTCCAAATATTGTTAGGTTAAGTCTAGAAGTTCTTCTTCATAACCTGATTTGAGTCCTTGCTGAAATTTAAACCTGGGTGATAAGATGCTTCAGACATACAGGTAGTCCTAGACTTAAAACCATTTTGTTTAGTGACCGTTCAAATTACAACAGCTGTCATGGTTCCGACAGATGAAATTCTTCAAAAGAACTTCAAGGCATTGTTTACCTTAAAGAATCTTTTATTTGAGTAGCATAATATCGGCACTGCATAATCGAAGCCAAAAACTGAGTTCCCCTCCCCTGGACACATAGTATCAAAGCACAATTCCCTCCTCCAATTAACAGTCATAAATCACATTCCCCAATTAGCTTGAAGCATGGGCTTCCTCTCCAGTTCTCCAGCCCGCCAATTCTTTATCAGCTATGGACTCAATAACCTTGATTCTCACGCTAAGTTTAGTGTTGTTATGTCTACCTAGATTCTCATTCACATCCCCCTTCTCCCAGCATCATCTAACGCTAAAAGCGAAAGGGAAAAAGATGGCTACATTTCCATCTGTTGTCAATGCAAAACATCCGATGTTGGTAGCATTGACAATGGCACTGAAAAAAACCCATTTTTCACACTTAATGACCTTTGCAGCCCAACCCCAGGAGAAGCCTCATTTAATTTAAGGAGCTGCAGACAAGAGCTATGTGAGCAGCCCTGCATTCTTTGGCGGATGTTTTCCCCCTTGAGTTCCCAGTTTAAGAAATAGAAATTTTAAAAAAGATAGAATTAAAACCTCAATCTACCCCTCCCTTCAATTCTCTTAACTTTATTATATGGGTTTTAATAATCAGCATTTATCCAGAAAGACCAGGAAATCCACAGAATAAGAAAGTTAGAGGACATCCATGAATTTTCATAATCCAGATAACCTTTTATTGGCTGTGTTCTTCATTCCAATTCTGAACACTACAGCACCAGTTGTTTTTTTAAGTTTAAGAAAGTTTAAGAAAGAATTGAGAATTATAATGGAGAAAACAGAAAGCTAAGTATATTTATAGATCTTTCTATAAATTTCCATAGATCTCTAACACTGAAGATCTATGGAAAAAGAGAGAACTTTCTTGGCTTTAATACAATGAATACAAAGATAAAAAGCAATGCTATTATGTTGACTGCTATTTTGCCAGACTATTTACAAAATAAAATAAAGGTTTTTAGTGCTTATTGGCAAAATATTATCCACTTAATCTACATGTAAATTATGAACAAAAAACTTGAAGAAATTGGGGCTATTAGGTTAAGCTATGTTTCAAATAATGCAAATAATCCTGATCTATATTCTTCCCTAGTAATAATAATAATAGAGTTGGAAGGAACCTTGGAGATCTTCTAGTCCAACCCCCTGCTCAGGCAGGAAATCCTATGTCATTTCAGACAAATGGTTGTCCAGTCTCCTCTTACAGGATTTATTCATTAATTCTTTTTTTCACTGTGATCCTGCCCCAAATGAAACTGGTCTGCAATCTCAGGGTTCTCTTCAATTCACAGCTCCTGCTAGAATTACAGATGGTAGCTGTGGTTTGGAAGGCCCTTTCACATATTCAGGTTGTGCACCACTTGCACCCATTCCTGGACCAGAAGCTCTACTCAAACTTAGTCATGTTTGTCAAGAGTAATATTAATATTACTCTTGACAAACATGACTAAGTGCCCTTTAAAAATAAAACAACCAGAGGCGATCAGTGGACCGATGACCAGGTCGAGAAGCCGGGTGCAGAGCCGTCCGGCAGTATAAGAGAACTCCCAGTAACCTTGCTTTTTATGCTCTGATGATGTCGGCAATGTTGGCCGACAAAAGCTTAGCACTTGTATTAAACAGTTTTTGGTTTAATGTTATCCTGGTGTTCGAACTATTTTGTTTTTATTGTATGGCTTTACCCAGGATTCTTTTAGTGTAATTAGGGAGATATATATATATATATATATATAATAAACTTATATGTTTTCTGAGGTTTTCACGGGTGTTTGTATGTAGGTCTTTGGTAATTCGGGTTTTCTCCCGTGTAAAATTGGAAGTGTCTTGGTGACGTTTCGACGAAGTCTCATTCGTCATCTTCAGGCTGGTGTCTCTTCGGCCTCGTGCTTCTAGAAGCAATGTGTGATCGCAGCTGTTTCTTCCTTTTAACTGCCAGTGGAGGTATGAACTGATTGGATGGGAGCTTGGCTGTGTTCTGATTGGGTGGAGGTGTGTTCTGATTGGTTAGGGGCTTGGCTGTGCTCTGATTGGCGGGGTGTGTGCTCTGCTTGGGTGGGGGCCCTGTTGTGCTCAGATTAGTCTGAGTTGCAGGGGGATTTGAGATGGAGAGCTGCATTGCTGTTGTTTGGCTTCGCGTTCGTGGTCGTGCTACATCTTCAAGGTGGGTGTCAGTTTGCTTCATGTATGAAATGGAGGGGTTTAAAATGGCCAATGATGCAGCTGTGGTCTGGTTTCTGGTCCGCGGTCGTGCCTCATCATCGGTGCGGGTTTGAGTCTGCTTTTTGTGTGGATGTGTGGTGGTGACATCATGTGTGGTCTTCGTGAGTGTGGGTCCAGTGTTGCTCCTTGTGCTAGGGATTCGTCTGTTAATAAGGCTGGGTTTCCAAATGGCTGGTAGGCGGGAGGTATCATCTCGTTTATTCATGCTGTGTGGGCGTTTTTCTATCTCGATGGCTTCTCTGATTATTCTGTTGTTAAAGTGTTCAGTTTTGGCAATAGTTCTGGTATTTTTAAAGTCAATTTTATGTCCTGTGGCTTTGAGGTGTTGGACCAGGGAGGAAGTTGGTTCCTCTTTTCTGACTGAGTTCTTGTGTTCTTCAATGCGTGCGCTTATTCTTCTGTTGGTTTGTCCGATGTATGTGGTGGGGCAGGCGGTGCATGGGATTTCATATACTCCTTGATTTTCTAACTCAATTTTGTCCCTGGGGTTTCTTAGGATGGTGGATATTTTTTGGTTTGTGCAGAATGCTGTCTTGATGTTGTGTTTGTGGAGGATCTTGCTGATTTTGTCTGTGGTGCCTTTTATGTATGGGAGGAGGGCTTTGCCGTTTTCTTGTTCTATGTCTTGGATTTTAGTGGGGGTTTTTTTTTGGATTAAGTTGGTAATCTTATTTCTTTGGAATCCGTTGGATGTTAGTACATTAGTGAGAGTGTGTAGTTCGGTTTTTAGGTGTTGTTCGTCAGCTAAGCGTTTTGTTCTCGAGATGAGTGTCTTGGCTACGGAGTTGATCTGTGCTGGGTGGTGGTGTGAGAGTGCGTGCAGATAGCGGTTTGTGTGTGTTTTCTTCTGGTAGATGGTGTGTCCTAGGGAGCCATTGGATTTCTTGTAGACTAGGACATCCAGGAAGGGAAGTTGCTTGTTAGCTTCTGTTTCCATGGTGAACTGTATTTTGGGGTGTAGGCTGTTGAGGTGTGTGAGGAAGTTGTCTAGTTTTTCTTGCCCATGTGGCCAGATTATGAAGGTGTCGTCTACGTATCTGAGCCAGAGTTTGGGTTTATGATCAGATTTTTCTAGAGCTTGGGTTTCAAAGTGTTCCATGTAGAGGTTTGCAATGACAGGTGAGAGGGGTGATCCCATGGGTGCTCCTTCTATTTGTTTGTATTTTTGTCCGTTGTAGATGAAGTATGTGTTGGATAGGCAATGGTTGGTCAGATCTAGGATGTGCTTGGGGGGGGTTATATTTGTTTTGGATAGCTGTCAAGGCTTCTTTGATTGGCACTTGGGTGAAGAGGGAAATGACATCAAAGCTCATGAGTAGGTCGCTGGGCTGTAAGTTTTGTTTCTTTATGATCTCTATGAATTGGAATGAGTTTTTTACATGTGAGGTGATGGATTCTGCATAGGGTTGTAGTTGTTTGGCGAGAAATTTGGCTAGGTTTTGTAGAGGTGAGCCTATGGAGCTGACTATGGGTCTAAGTGGAGTTCTTTCTTTGTGTATCTTGGGGAGACCATAGAGCTTAGGGCATCTGGATGATTTTTCTCTGGGAATGATTCTTTGCTGGATCTCTTCGCTGATGGGGGAGGCTTTTATTTTGGATCTAGTGGTTTTTTCCAGGTAGGTGGTGGGATCTGTGTTTAGGGGTTTGTATGTGGAGTCTTGGAGTAGGTTGGTTAATTTGGTTTGGTAGTCAGATGTGTTCATAACCACCGTGGCGTTGCCCTTGTCTGCTGGTAGGATTATTATGCTGGTGTCTTCTTTCAGGTTAAGTAGAGCTGTCTGTTCCTCTTTGTGTAAGTTGCTTTTGGGTGCCTTGCTGGTGCAGAGGATGTTGGAGATTTCGAGTCTGATTCTGTTAGCGTCATCGGGGTTGATTTTGGTCAGGCTGGTTTCAACTCCGCATATAATGGTTTCCGTGGGGATGTGTTTGGGAGCGACTGCAAAGTTGAATCCTTTGGAAAGGACATTGGTTTCGGCTTTGGTGAGGATCCTATCTGAGATGTTATGCACTGTTTGTTTCATGTGTGGCTGTGAGGGAGGAGAGGTTTGTTTCTGACGTTCTTGTAGTCTTCGGAATTTGTTGGTGTGTGTGTCTGTCTTGAGGGTGGTCTGTGTTTCGGCTCTCCAGACGGCGAGTTGTTTGGATTTGTCCCAAAGTGCGGGGTGGATCTTGTTGCTGAGTTTGAGGTGAAGTGTGAGGAGATCTTTGTTGATTTGGTCTAGGAGGAATCTTTTTGTGTGAAGTTCATTTCTGATTAGGGCCAATTCTGTTCTTTTCAGGATGCGTTTGGTGGCTGCAGAGTTGGAGTGGAATTTCAATTGGAAGCATGTGGGGATTAAATTTTGATTTCGGCAGTTGCGTAAGAATGCGAGGTCACATAAAGTGGAAGCTCTTTGGACTTCAAGTTTTTCATAGGTCCTGGTCAGATGGTAGATTTCCTCCCCGTAGAGGTACGATATTTGTTTTCTGAGGTTTTCACGGGTGTTTGTATGTAGGTCTTTGGTAATTCGGGTTTTCTCCTGTGTAAAATTGGAAGTGTCTTGGCGACGTTTCGACGAAGTCTCATTCGTCATCTTCAGGCTGGTGTCTCTTCGGCCTCGTGCTTCTAGAAGCAATGTGTGATCGTAGCTGTTTCTTCCTTTTAACTGCCAGTGGAGGTATGAACTGATTGGATGGGAGCTTGGCTGTGTTCTGATTGGGTGGAGGTGTGTTCTGATTGGTTAGGGGCTTGGCTGTGCTCTGATTGGATGGGGGGTTGGCTGTGCTCTGATTGGCGGGGTGTGTGCTCTGCTTGGGTGGGGGCCCTGTTGTGCTCAGATTAGTCTGAGTTGCAGGGGGATTTGAGATGGAGAACTGCATTGCTGTTGTTTGGCTTCGCTTTCGTGGTCGTGCCACATCTTCAAGGTGGGTGTCAGTTTGCTTCACGTATGAAATGGAGGGGTTTAAAATGGCCAATGATGCAGCTGTGGTCTGGTTTCTGGTCCGCGGTTGTGCCTCATCATCGGTGCGGGTTTGAGTCTGCTTTTTGTGTGGATGTGTGGTGGTGACATCATGTGTGGTCTTCGTGAGTGTGGGTCCAGTGTTGCTCCTTGTGCTAGGGATTCGTCTGTCAATAAGGCTGGGTTTCCAAATGGCTGGTAGGCGGGAGGTATCATCTCGTTTATTCATGCTGTGTGGGCATTTTTCTATCTCGATGGCTTCTCTGATTATTCTGTTGTTAAAGTGTTCAGTTTTGGCAATAGTTCTGGTATTTTTAAAGTCAATTTTATGTCCTGTGGCTTTGAGGTGTTGGACCAGGGAGGAAGTTGGTTCCTCTTTTCTGACTGAGTTCTTGTGTTCTTCAATGCGTGCACTTATTCTTCTGTTGGTTTGTCCGATGTATGTGGTGGGGCAGGCGGTGCATGGGATTTCATATACTCCTTGATTTTCTAACTCAATTTTGTCCTTGGGGTTTCTTAGGATGGTGGATATTTTTCGGTTTGTGCAGAATGCTGTCTTGATGTTGTGTTTGTGGAGGATCTTGCTGATTTTGTCTGTGGTGCCTTTTATGTATGGGAGGAGGGCTTTGCCGTTTTCTTGTTCTATGTCTTGGATTTTAGTGGGGGTTTCTTTTTGGATTAAGTTGGTAATCTTATTTCTTTTGAATCCGTTGGATGTTAGTACATTAGTGAGAGTGTGTAGTTCGGTTTTTAGGTGTTGTTCGTCAGCTAAGCGTTTTGTTCTCGAGATGAGTGTCTTGGCTACGGAGTTGATCTGTGCTGGGTGGTGGTGTGAGAGTGCGTGCAGATAGCGGTTTGTGTGTGTTTTCTTCTGGTAGATGGTGTGTCCTAGGGAGCCATTGGATTTCTTGTAGACTAAGACATCCAGGAAGGGAAGTTGCTTGTTAGCTTCTGTTTCCATGGTGAACTGTATTTTGGGGTGTAGGCTGTTGAGGTGTGTGAGGAAGTTGTCTAGTTTTTCTTTCCCATGTGGCCAGATTATGAAGGTATTGTCTACGTATCTGAGCCAGAGTTTGGGTTTGTGATCAGATTTTTCTAGAGCTTGGGTTTCAAAGTGTTCCATGTAGAGGTTTGCAATGACAGGTGAGAGGGGTGATCCCATGGGTGCTCCTTCTATTTGTTTGTATTTTTGTCCGTTGTAGATGAAGTATGTGTTGGATAGGCAATGGTTGGTCAGATCTAGGATGTGCTTGGGGGGGTTATATTTGTTTTGGATAGCTGTCAAGGCTTCTTTGATTGGCACTTGGGTGAAGAGGGAAATGACATCAAAGCTCACGAGTAGGTCGCTGGGCTGTAAGTTTTGTTTCTTTATGATCTCTATGAATTGGAATGAGTTTTTTACGTGTGAGGTGATGGATTCTGCATAGGGTTGTAGTTGTTTGGCGAGAAATTTGGCTAGGTTTTGTAGAGGTGAGCCTATGGAGCTGACTATGGGTCTAAGTGGAGTTCCTTCTTTGTGTATCTTGGGGAGACCATAGAGCTTAGGGCATCTGGATGATTTTTCTCTGGGAATGATTCTTTGCTGGATCTCTTCGCTGATGGGGGAGGCTTTTATTTTGGATCTAGTGGTTTTTTCCAGGTAGGTGGTGGGATCTGTGTTTAGGGGTTTGTATGTGGAGTCTTGGAGTAGGTTGGTTAATTTGGTTTGGTAGTCAGATGTGTTCATAACCACCGTGGCGTTGCCCTTGTCTGCTGGTAGGATTATTATGCTGGTGTCTTCTTTCAGGTTAAGTAGAGCTGTCTGTTCCTCTTTGTGTAAGTTGCTTTTGGGTGGCTTGCTGGTGCAGAGGATGTTGGAGATTTCGAGTCTGATTCTGTTAGCGTCATCGGGGTTGATTTTGGTCAGGCTGGTTTCAACTCCGCATATAATGGTTTCCGTGGGGATGTGTTTGGGAGCGACTGCAAAGTTGAATCCTTTGGAAAGGACATTGGTTTCGGCTTTGGTGAGGATCCTATCTGAGATGTTATGCACTGTTTGTTTCATGTGTGGCTGTGAGGGAGGAGAGGTTTGTTTCTGGCGTTCTTGTAGTCTTCGGAATTTGTTGGTGTGTGTGTCTGTCTTGAGGGTGGTCTGTGTTTCGGCTCTCCAGACGGCGAGTTGTTTGGATTTGTCCCAAAGTGCGGGGTGGATCTTGTTGCTGAGTTTGAGGTGAAGTGTGAGGAGATCTTTGTTGATTTGGTCTAGGAGGAATCTTTTTGTGTGAAGTTCATTTCTGATTAGGGCCAATTCTGTTCTTTTCAGGATGCGTTTGGTGGCTGCAGAGTTGGAGTGGAATTTCAATTGGAAGCATGTGGGGATTAAATTTTGATCTCGGCAGTTGCGTAAGAATGCGAGGTCACATAAAGTGGAAGCTCTTTGGACTTCAAGTTTTTCATAGGTCCTGGTCAGATGGTAGATTTCCTCCCCGTAGAGGTACGATATTTGTTTTCTGAGGTTTTCACGGGTGTTTGTATGTAGGTCTTTGGTAATTCGGGTTTTCTCCCGTGTAAAATTGGAAGTGTCTTGGCGACGTTTCGACGAAGTCTCATTCGTCATCTTCAGGCTGGTGTCTCTTCGGCCTCGTGCTTCTAGAAGCAATGTGTGATCGCAGCTGTTTCTTCCTTTTAACTGCCAGTGGAGGTATGAACTGATTGGATGGGAGCTTGGCTGTGTTCTGATTGGGTGGAGGTGTGTTCTGATTGGTTAGGGGCTTGGCTGTGCTCTGATTGGATGGGGGGTTGGCTGTGCTCTGATTGGCGGGGTGTGTGCTCTGCTTGGGTGGGGGCCCTGTTGTGCTCAGATTAGTCTGAGTTGCAAGGGGATTTGAGATGGAGAGCTGCATTGCTGTTGTTTGGCTTCGCGTTCGTGGTCGTGCCACATCTTCAAGGTGGGTGTCAGTTTGCTTCACGTATGAAATGGAGGGGTTTAAGATGGCCAATGATGCAGTTGTGGTCTGGTTTCTGGTCCGCGGTCGTGCCTCATCATCGGTGCAGGTTTGAGTCTGCTTTTTGCGTGGATGTGTGGTGGTGACATCATGTGTGGTCTTCGTGAGTGTGGGTCCAGTGTTGCTCCTTGTGCTAGGGATTCGTCTGTCAATAAGGCTGGGTTTCCAAATGGCTGGTAGGCGGGAGGTATCATCTCGTTTATTCATGCTGTGTGGGCGTTTTTCTATCTCGATGGCTTCTCTGATTATTCTGTTGTTAAAGTGTTCAGTTTTGGCAATAGTTCTGGTATTTTTAAAGTCAATTTTATGTCCTGTGGCTTTGAGGTGTTGGACCAGGGAGGAAGTTGGTTCCTCTTTTCTGACTGAGTTCTTGTGTTCTTCAATGCGTGCGCTTATTCTTCTGTTGGTTTGTCCGATGTATGTGGTGGGGCAGGCGGTGCATGGGATTTCATATACTCCTTGATTTTCTAACTCAATTTTGTCTTTGGGGTTTCTTAGGATGGTAGATATTTTTCGGTTTGTGCAGAATGCTGTCCTGATGTTGTGTTTGTGGAGGATCTTGCTGATTTTGTCTGTGGTGCCTTTTATGTATGGGAGGAGGACTTTGCCGTTTTCTTGTTCTATGTCTTGGATTTTAGTGGGGGTTTCTTTTTGGATTAAGTTGGTGATCTTATTTCTTTGGAATCCATTGGATGTTAGTACATTAGTGAGAGTGTGTAGTTCGGTTTTTAGGTGTTGTTCGTCAGCTAAGCGTTTTGTTCTCGAGATGAGTGTCTTGGCTACGGAGTTGATCTGTGCTGGGTGGTGGTGTGAGAGTGCGTGCAGATAGCGGTTTGTGTGTTTTCTTCTGGTAGATGGTGTGTCCTAGGGAGCCATTGGATTTCTTGTAGACTAAGACATCCAGGAAGGGAAGTTGGTTGTTAGCTTCTGTTTCCATGGTGAACTGTATTTTGGGGTGTAGGCTGTTGAAGTGTGTGAGGAAGTTGTCTAGTTTTTCTTTCCCATGTGGCCAGATTATGAAGGTGTCGTCTACGTATCTGAGCCAGAGTTTGGGTTTGTGATCAGATTTTTCTAGAGCTTGGGTTTCAAAGTGTTCCATGTAGAGGTTTGCAATGACAGGTGAGAGGGGTGATCCCATGGGTGCTCCTTCTATTTGTTTGTATTTTTGTCCGTTGTAGATGAAGTATGTGTTGGGTAGGCAATGGTTGGTCAGATCTAGGATGTGCTTGGGGGGGTTATATTCGTTTTGGATAGCTGTCAAGGCTTCTTTGATTGGCACTTGGGTGAAGAGGGAAATTACATCAAAGCTCACGAGTAGGTCGCTGGGCTGTAAGTTTTGTTTCTTTATGATCTCTATGAATTGGAATGAGTTTTTTACATGTGAGGTGATGGATTCTGCATAGGGTTGTAGTTGTTTGGCGAGAAATTTGGCTAGGTTTTGTAGAGGTGAGCATATGGAGCTGACTATGGGTCTAAGTGGAGTTCCTTCTTTGTGTATCTTGGGGAGACCATAGAGCTTAGGGCATCTGGATGATTTTTCTCTGGGAATGATTCTTTGCTGGATCTCTTCGCTGATGGGGGAGGCTTTTATTTTGGATCTAGTGGTTTTTTCCAGTTAGGTGGTGGGATCTGTGTTTAGGGGTTTGTATGTGGAGTCTTGGAGTAGGTTGGTTAATTTGGTTTGGTAGTCAGATGTGTTCATAACCACCGTGGCGTTGCCCTTGTCTGCTGGTAGGATTATTATGCTGGTGTCTTCTTTCAGGTTAAGTAGAGCTGTCTGTTCCTCTTTGTGTAAGTTGCTTTTGGGTGGCTTGCTGGTGCAGAGGATGTTGGAGATTTCGAGTCTGATTCTGTTAGCGTCATCGGGGTTGATTTTGGTCAGGCTGGTTTCAACTCCGCATATAATGGTTTCCGTGGGGATGTGTTTGGGAGCGACTACAAAGTTGAATCCTTTGGAAAGGACATTGGTTTCGGCTTTGGTGAGGATCCTATACATCGGACAAACCAACAGAAGAATAAGTGCACGCATTGAAGAACACAAGAACTCAGTCAGAAAAGAGGAACCAACTTCCTCCCTGGTCCAACACCTCAAAGCCACAGGACATAAAATTGACTTTAAAAATACCAGAACTATTGCCAAAACTGAACACTTTAACAACAGAATAATCAGAGAAGCCATCGAGATAGAAAAACGCCCACACAGCATGAATAAATGAGATGATACCTCCCGCCTATCAGCCATTTGGAAACCCAGCCTTATTGACAGACGAATCCCCAGCACAAGGAGCAACACTGGACCCACACTCACGAAGACCACACATGATGCCACCACCACACATCCATGCAAAAAGCAGACTCAAACCCGCACCGATGATGAGGCACGACCACGGACCAGAAACCAGACCACAGCTGCATCATTGGCCACTTTAAACCCCTCCATTTCATACGTGAAGCAAACTGACACCCACCTTGAAGATGTGGCACGACCACGAACGCGAAGCCAAACAACAGCAATGCAGCTCTCCATCTCAAATCCCCCTGCAACTCAGACTAACCTGAGCACAACAGGGCCCCCACCCAAGCAGAGCACACCCCCCGCCAATCAGAGCACAGCCAACCCCCCATCCAATCAGAGCACAGCCAAGCCCCTAACCAATCAGAACACACCTCCACCCAATCAGAACACAGCCAAGCTCCCATCCAATCAGTTCATACCTCCACTGGCAGTTAAAAGGAAGAAACAGCTGCGATCACACATTGCTTCCAGAAGCACGAGGCCGAAGAGACACCAGCCTGAAGATGACGAATGAGACTTCGTCGAAACGTCGCCAAGACACTTCCAATTTTACACGGGAGAAAACCCGAATTACCAAAGACCTACATATATATATATATATCTATATCTATCTATCTATCTATCTATCTATCTATCTATCTATCTATCTATCTATCTATCTATCTATCTATCTATCTATCTATAATATAATATTTATGATTAAATATTATTTTAGGAGGTCCTTAGTGCTATCTGAGCTTGGTTGTTTAATAATATCGGTAGAAGAGAATATTTGTAGCTCGGGGTGGAAATGAGGTGCTCCCAGAGCTTGGTTGCGTTCTTGCAGATGTTTCATTACTCAAACGATCACCTAGTTCAGGCTCTTACGTTACCTAGTCCAGGTAATGAAACATCTGCAAGAAAATCACCAAACTCGGGGCCATAAAAAAAAAAACAGAAGAAAAAAACATTCGAAATGATGCGCTACCTTTCCCCCAAAAAATTCCCTACTTCTTTTCTCTCCTTTGACCCTTCTCTTTGCCTCCTTCCCAATCCTCTTTTCTTTCCATTAGTATCTTAAGGTGCCAATTGCTTTGAATTTGTCCAACCTCTTAATGAGCATCCTGCAAACATCCCAGGTGAAATGGACTTCAGATGCCTAGGTAGGTGGCTAATGAAGCCGCAGACCCTGTTTGGTTGTGTAGGTAAGATAAGATAGCCTTTATTGTCATTTCTTTTTTTACTGTGGGCACAACGGCACACATCAAAAATGAAATTTAGTGGCCCGCTCTCAAAGTGAAACACATACACGACACACACCTACGCATACGGCATACAACCTATGTATAGACCCCACACTAGGTCTCTGGTTGCCTTGCTTCAGATCTCAGATACAAGGAGTCTTGCTGGAATCCAGACAATCCATGGATTTCTGGGTAGTGTTGTGATCCTCATCTCCGTCTCGAAGAACTTCAGGCTGGAGTCTGGACCCCTTGGAAGATCAATGGAGGGCAACAGTGGGGACAGGATAGCAGGTGATCATCCCAGTCGCGACCAGACAAGGCTCATCTTTCAGCAGCTGTAAGCCATTTATTAGTTGGGTTTTAATGTTTCCGCAAAAGCCCAGTTGGGTAGGCAGACACAGGAGAGAGACAAATGGGAAAAGAAATTGTGTTAATTACCAGTCCATTTATACGATGCAGAGCTGACCGGTCTGTCATCTCTTCTTCCCGACAAGCTGCTTGTCGGATTTTACATTTTCATAACGGGATCCCAGCGGGGCCTGTGTTGCTTACAATTGCTATAGAGACGGCAGCTGCAGCTGACTTGATCTGTTAGAACAAACCGCCAATGCCTTCAGAAAACTTTGGGGAAGCATTTGTGCCAACAGTCTTGGCTAATCTCAATTGCTTTTGTGCTTAGCTTATCAGACAAACACTCCAGTAAGGGCTCTCCTAGAGATTCCTGTCTTCTATCCTGTTTGAACCCTGGTGTGCCCTGGCTAGGATATCAATCAGATCTAGGCTGCAAATACGTGAATAATCACAAGAGGGCACAAGAGATTGTCTTTTCTCTTTTCCTTTGCTGCCCTCTAGTGGTCATCTTGATTTTTTTTCTCCCCATCCAGTAGTTTTAGCATGGGAGAGTGAGGTGGGATGGGAGACCAGATGTAAAATGGTGAGTCAAATGGAAGTAGGCTTTGGTCTCTGGAGACCATCTTGTT